>JAIPRL010000690.1:605-96861 GCA_025469235.1 Pemphigus obesinymphae
GACAGTGGTGGAATCAGTCCATGCATACAACTGATCAACGTGGAGACGATCTTGATAAGTGGTAGCAACAAAGCGAAGAAGTTTTGCTGCTAAAACAGCTCCACACAGTTCCAAACGAGGGATGGTCGCTCCAGAGCGGATAACATATAATAATATTACTGTGTGTTCTACGTGTTGCATGTATGAATGTATATGTATGTATGTTTTTTTTTTCGTATTGTCCAGGCCAAAATTTTTTTTTGAAAATTTGCAATTTTTTTTAGTCTATGTTACTCGCCTTTGTATAACGAATATAAATATATAAATATCATCAAGTTCGGTTCAGGGATTGAGGAGTCCATAAATCACGAACATAGACAAGCATTCGTTTATATATAGTATATTATTATTATAATGTTATACTTATAATATTTTTATCACGACGTTTATAGTAGTATTATAAAGTTGTTTTTTATTTTCACCAATATAGCCAATATTCACATTTTATCATGAAATCGATAAACATATATCACAATACTTTTTCGATTGGTTTTTACAATGTATTTAGGTTTTATAGCATTGATTATAAATAATCAATGATAACAGTAATAAAAACGACAGTATACAATGTAGTATGTTAGGGATGTATAATATGTATATCCGGATAATAAATAATAATACATTTATATATATATACAATAAAAATACCGGGTATAAATATAAATACGAGTAATACATTTCAGTTTTCACTGATAAATTATACGTTTGAATACATACATGTTCAAAAAAAAAAGTAGAACCAATATTGGATTGGATATAGAATGTTTCGGATCGACGACTTACTTGGACCGATCTGTATAATAATTTGTAACCATAAACCAGCCTAAACGGAAATATTTTTGAATAACCTAAATCGAACTGAACCAGTGACATATTTTGCGTATGGGTACCGAAGCCGAAGTCCGAATCACACCGCCGTCAAATCTAACCGGCAAAGACTGGACCGCGCAAAGCTCTATATAGATGTAATAGGAATGTGTATAGGTATACGGCTAAATGCGTTGTCCGCCAAACGGGCCCGGATTCGACGAATAATCATACGACGCCCGTTTTAAAACATTTCAAACTCAAAGCGAATCGTTATAACGATACGACGTCGATTCATATTAAATATCTTAAATAGGTAATTTCAATCCGTATGTGTTTGTTTAAACAATAAAATATAATGTTCGCCTTGGAATATATAATATATGGTCCTGTACAGTGTGCATAACATAACATAAGACGAATAAACTGAATCGTTCATATCGGACGTTTTATTTTGTAAATAATGCACTGTTTAAAATATTACGTACAAGTTAAAACACAGTTCCGTCGCGAGGGTATATGTCCGAATGGACAGACACAAACGTAGATATCCAACGTACTAATTGATATAAGTTCAATTATTGAACTCGATGTTTTCAATTTGGAACATGCGAATGGAAAGTAGACAAAATTCCAGGCCCACGACAAATTACCACAATGACTTTAAAACTCGAGTAAATATTAGTGGAGGGGGGGGGGTTATTTTATTTACCCCTCGCCACACACTGGAGGTACCGGGCGTGCATTTTGAATCAGATAACAACAGACTGATTACTGAACTGCGATATCTAATATAGTGACGCAAAAACACGACGGAGAACCTCGTTTATTCTGCGATGAAGAATACACGAACAATTCGAAAAACGGTGGTTGAAAATAATTAAAACATTGGTAACATTTCTAAGGAGATAATAAGGAATGAAACGACTAACAGGCCGCAGTTGTTGTATGAAAATAAAATAGGTAATATATATGAAACTAACACGTATTATCCCTATACCAGGATATCAACATTAGTGTGATATTTGAAATAATATAAATATAATATATTATATATTAAAATATTAGTCGACGCGTAAGGGAAGTGCTATTCATGAAGCGCTAGCCACCAGTGTGCGCGTCATTATATAATTATATAATTTATTACCACTATAATTTAGTTATCCTTAATTTTTTTTTATTTCATATTTGAAGGTTGACCACAATCACAGGCATCATTTCGGTTTTTTTTTTCGGTTGTGCTAAGTTTTATGCAGGCCATTTTTAACATTGTATAATATCGTTTAAAATAATTCCGAATACAATAGTCGAAATACTGTATTCAGAATACTTCTTAAACAAAACGTATTATAATACGAATGTAGAATGTCTCAAACTAAACGTAAGGGTGGGGCCGAAAAATTATGAGACAAAAAACAAAAATTATTAACGGAATCTGCAAAGTCTAGGGAAAATATCAAATCTTTATTTGATTTTTAAATTTTTCATAATATTTCTTAAAAATTGCCTATACAGAATCCTTTAAAGTCGCAGGTGTTGCCGCCCTTTAACAATATCACTAAAATAATACAAGTAGTTTAATTAAAAATTCATATTATATATTTACCATTACCAAATATATATATATATATATATTATATATAAATATATATAATCAATTAATTCAGATTATTAAAACATTCAATTAAATTATGCAAAATTAACAACTGTTAATGGGGGTTGATGATTAGATGTCAGAACTTTCGTCATATACGATTCTCAGGAACTATTTTATAACATACCCGAAATTAAGTGGATATATTTTGCATTTTGCATCATGATACATAGTTAGACCTGTGATTCAATTTATAACTGTAAATAAATGTTATTTGAGAATCGTTTTATCTACGATCTATTAAAATACGATTTTATTCTGAAAAAATAATTACCTATAAATAATAATTAAAAAATAAAATAAAAAGG
The DNA here is from genome assembly GCA_025469235.1 of Pemphigus obesinymphae. Classification (NCBI taxonomy): domain Eukaryota; kingdom Metazoa; phylum Arthropoda; class Insecta; order Hemiptera; family Aphididae; genus Pemphigus; species Pemphigus obesinymphae. The sequence continues at coordinate 3,414 of JAIPRL010000690.1, forward strand.
ATACTGACATGTGACCTCATAAAAATTAATTGAAAATATATTTCAATTTTAAACATTTTTGAATATTGTAAGATTTTTATTTTCCATTAAATGATCATTAAGTTGCTTATACCTATATGGCTCCTTAAAATTCTAATATTTTAATACCTCAATAATGTAAATAATATAATATTCAATTTTGTGAACTTAATAATAATTTGTGAGCAGTAAATTATGATAACATTTTATATTATTGTTTAAAATTGAATTGAACATTGAAGTTAAATATTTATTTATTTATTTAATTATTTAACGCCATTTTTTCGGCAATTACAAAAAGACAATTTAAAAGTATAATTTTGTGTACAGAAATTAATATACAAAAGAATAATATTTAAATTTAAAAATAATGTTTTTATATCGAGAGCTTAAGATTAATTTGTGTTCAGTAATTATTACATAGAAGATTAGAAAACATGTTCAAAAATAAAGTGTTTACATTGAATAGCTAAAGATTAATTATACGTGACGGTGGGCAGCGCTTAAAAACGTTATTCATAACGTTATATTTATAACGTTTAAAACGGAAAATTACTGGTAAACATAATCAATAAACGAAAAACGAATAACAAAACATTTCGAATACCTATCAATAAACAAAACGTATCATTAAACATAATATGTGTTAAACCAAAAACGATTTAACGTAACGGTAACGTTAAAAAACAAAACGTTTTTCGTTTTAAAATATAGATGGAAAATTGTATTTAGTAATATTATATTTCAATGTGGTCAAACTAATCTAGACTATATTATTATAATATTATCATTTTGGACAATGTTTCATAATCGATTATCGGTATACTTTATCGGTAAATGTACACATTACACCATGGTTGAAATATACCAGGTTATTGCAAATTACCAAATCGTTATCAAATATAAATAAAATGGCGGGCGTAAGGGTGCACCATAGAAAACTTTACTGTTCTGTATTATCATTGATAATTTTGTAATGTAATCAATAATAAATAGCTCATGAAAACAACCAATGAAAACAGCGCCCCTTACGCCTGCCATTTTATTTCCTTTACGTGAAAAAACGTCATAGTGGGGGTATAGCTGCAATAACCTGGTATATTTCAACCATGCATTACACTATACCAAGAAGTTTATTATCGTATAACCGCAGAACATGGTAATTATATTATGTCATATTAGGATTAAAAATCCAATACGTAAAATCGTGTTTTTATTGTCTCGAAATTATCCCCCATCGAGTAATAATATAAATATATACCACTGATTATCGGCAACAATGTAGATTGTAGACGACCGCGTACTCATATATATGTATACCTATAGTTAAATGTTAAATATACCTTTCAAACTACAAAGTCCAATTCCAGTTTCACATATTTTGTCATTATTTGCTGATCGTATATTCGCAATTCGCATCACGTAATAGTGTGGTGGTGTCTGTTAGAATCAGTGTCAAGCTTGAAGTTTTTAAGCGTTTTACTGTTTTAATGTTTATTCTAATAGATAATTTTCTATTAATATAATATTAGTCAGTGTTTTACTTTAAATATTTTATATTTTATATTGTAATTTGTAACACCTATAATAAAATATGGGTAGGAATAGTACGAATCCCGTTTAAAGCATGTACTTATCATATTATAACATACAGAAAAATGAAAGTAGGTACATGTCAAATACCTAATTGTCCTCATCCATTACGGAGTGGACGCCATGCAGGCAATTTAGAAATGCACATTAAATCGTTTCATAAAGAACAATACGTGTTATTACTGAAAGAAAAATCAAAAGCACCCTTAAATAAATCGGAATCTACTTCGCATATTTTGAAAGTAAGTAATTAATTATCTTAATAAATATAATTAATATAATAAATATTTTATATTTTTAAATTATTATTTAAAATACGTTTAGAACCCAGGAGTTTAGTACGCTCACAGAGTGGGTATTCCTAACTTGTTTTCTATTAAATATTCTTAATTTAAACTAATTTTCTTTTAAATTTTTATGAAGTAGTCTTCTTATTCACCTTTTCTCCAACTATTTTAGGTTGGCCACTCTAGTCCTGTGTTAGTCCTACTTAATCAATTACCCTCATACTCTACAACCATGTCACCACTCTTAATATCACTCTCCATCACATAACCACTTTTTCAACCTTCCACTTCCCCTCTTTTTTTTTACATACAGAATAAAGTATATTATATAAACAATATGAGGATGATTCTTATTCTTTGTAACTAGAGAGACAGAGAGTTCACCTGTATTCAAGTATGATTTTTAATCATTTTCAATTTCAACAAAAGCCATGACTAAGGTAGGTACATTAACCCTTTAACTGCTGCAGAAGTACTATTACGTCGGTCGAAAACATACCGTTGACTGCAGCTGCAGACGTACTATTACGTTTTTGCGTTTATAAAATCGAATAATCACGCTATCAACTTGGTAAATATATTAAAAAATTCACAAAAAAAAAATCATTTAGAACCACGAAAAAAATGTATTATTTTGATTTACCGAGTTTTGAGTCATTTCAAATTTTTCAACTTTTTTTTGGTTCTCAAAGTGGACTCCCTGAAAAATATCGTGATATCAATATCGTATTATCACTTATTATTTTGAACTTTTTTCAAATAATTTTTATAAAACGTGTTTATTAAACTTTTAAAATAATAATGATATAAAGTGTATTGTGGTATTTATTTTAATGATTTTATTGAAATATACGATAAAGCGCTATGTTTAGGACATGTTTATGAACCCCTATCACACAATAAATATCACACAAATAATGACTTTTTTTCTTTGAAAACTTTAATATATTATTCAAGCCAATCAAATGTATCATTTTGTAACAATTAAAAAAATATTAAAAAAACTCGGCACAGCCAGGTTACAAATGAAAAAACAGCTCAGCAGTTAAAGGTTAAATATAAAACTATATGTGTACCCATGTGCACAAGTTATTACATAATACATATTTCAGATTTATTCTTACTGATATTTTATAAAATATATTTTTTGTATAAAAACACATTTTTTTCTATTTAAACGTTAAATAACGTTATATGAATAACATATGAATTATAATGGGGTACAGATGTAGAAGAAAGAAGAGGGGAGTTAAAAACAGAAGAAAAATACTTAGAGAACAGGATTGCAGAATCAAGTGGCGTGCAAGCAGTTTCGTTAATTAAGCGTACAGTACATGGAATAGAAGACGAGTGGTTTAAATCTCTAGTATACTTCCAAAAAGTGGCTGGTTTGAGATAGAGCATTACTTCGGTGTTTTTAATGTAAGCTTGGTAGTCAGACTTAGATAAACGTTTGATTTTAGCTCTAAGTTCTGAATAGCTATTATAATCTAAACGTGACTTTGTACGTTTAAAGGTGGCATGAGCACGTTTTTTTATCCAAAATAATGTTCTTAAGAACATTAGAAGTCCACCTTGGAAATTTTGGCAATTTAAAGATTTTACTAGGAACAAACCATTCGATAGATTAAAGTAAAGCTTCATTGAAAACAACGGCCGCATCCTCAATAGAGTATAACAAAAAGATAGACTCCCAATTGTAATAGTTAAAAAACTCGGAAATGGCTGAGTAGTTGGCAGATTTTAAGTCTTTATACGTGTGGGCAATGGTGTTTTCACTTAGAGATTTGACTGGAAATTTGATTGTCAGAGGAGGGTGGTAATGGTCAGGGATGACAAGATATTCAATAGCTGGGATTACTGATACGTTATTGGCGCTAGAAAAAACAAGGTCTAAAATCCTACCAAAACTATTTAAGTTAGAGTTGAGCTGGAAAAAATTGTGATAAGAGAATGAATCAATAATGGCATAGGAAGTGGAATTAAGATCACCAGAGGCAATCAATCCTAACTCATCACTGGACCAATCAATACCAGGGATGTTATAGTCACCACATAAAAGAAATTTGGAGTTAGTATATTTGGAGAAAATATCATCAACAATATCAGCATGTGATTCATACAACTGCAAAGGACAATTAGGGGGTATGTAGACTGCACCAACAATAATGTTTATTGAAGGATCGGTTATATGAATAAACACATGCTCAACAGTGCTAATATTAGTTGATATTTGGACTGTTGGGTAAGTAGATCTTACTGCTATTAGTACACCACCGCCACGTGTACAAAGATTATTGATATAATTTCTGTCTAGACGATATAATTGATACCCATAAAAACCTAACTCGGAGTTTGATATAGAAGGATAAAGCCAGGTTTCTGTCAATATTATAACATCATAATTTCCAAAAGTTTGGAAATTAGTTTTAAGAGGAGCTAGCTTAGTTCTAAGACCGCGAACATTTTGGTAAAAAATATTGATACCTGATATGAGAGAATTATTAGAAACACGCAATGAATGAGTTTTATGAGTAATTACAAAATCAAAAAAAAATTTTATAGTAGACAAAGCGCATTCACACAATAGACAAGAAGTGGTTGAATAACTGAAATGGTCACAAGTTCGATTCAATAAGATGTTGAAAGGTTGGCGGTAAAGTGCATTGGTTAGTTTTTTTAATTGGATTGAGGTTTGTGCTTGATCATCTGACGGGTGGTCACTGATACTAGAACAATCCGAGGGAATCCATTAGAGTAGCGGATGGAAATATTTTTTTCGCCTTTATCTTGTCTTGTACGCAACTCATTGTAGGTTTCACGGATTGTTTGTCTCTCTGAAAGCGTACGATCTCGAGAGATGGTGACCATGGCGAATTGGTCGGGTGAGGTGTCTCGAAGGCGTAGAAAGGGCGTTATCACACGATCAACATCATCTTTTGATGAAAGTACTACTTTAAGTATGCGTGGTGAGGAGTTTCCATTTTTTCCAATTCTAAAAGCTTTACAAATTGAGGTTGATGGTAAAGGAGGGTCAAGCTTGTGAAAAATGTTTTGAACAAAATTAATATCATCAGTGACTCTTTTTGACGCCAAAGGGTCTATATATTCAGGCACTCCCCTGATTACGATATTTCTAGCACATAGAGATCTCAGATGGATCTCCTGAGTGATGTCACAAATTGACGGAATATTAGCAAAAGAAGAGGGTGATGAAGATTGGGCAATAACAGATAAAGTATTTTCAGTGGAAGCTATTCTAGTCTCTAGTATATTTATTATGAAGAATAGTATTTTCAAGTTCCAATTCTGTGACTTGCTGCGTTAATCCTTTAAGACGTTTCTTTAGGTCAGTAAATTGAGCTGCTTGAGAATCCGCGAGATTCTTGTTAGATGTAAGAAGGTCTGATTGAGTAGATTGTAATTTAGTAAGTAATTTCATAATATCAGAATTAGACGGAGACTGAATAGCTATTTTGGAGGATACAGAAGAAGCAGATCTAGTGACTATTTGAGGTACAGGTGATTTAGGAGATGGAGAGCTCATTATTAAATATAAATTTACTGTACCACGCTGTATACAAATATTTCTGTGCACGCAGTGTATATGGCGTATGCGGACCAGACAGATAAAAACGGTTCAGGTAATTAATGCGGTAATTAAACGCGATAACAGTTGTAGCGACTTACTTAATGATAAAATTTTAAATAAACTTACGGCTGTCGTTAATTAGGAGGGAGTCAAAAATGAACATGTGGGGGAAATTTTTGGTCAGACCTACTCAAAAATGACACCGGTCTGAATGCGCACTTTTTACTGATTGATCACGACAAAGAACATAAAAACGGCCTACTATTACCGGAGTAAACTGGTGAAAACACGGGAGCGTGATGATATACGTGCAATGTATAAAGTATAATAAAGTATTGTTTATTACTAAAATTAGATAGATTTTTGATGTTTGTGCAAAGTTACACTATACCACATACCTATAACTTTGAACAACGTTTTAAAAAACAATTAAAAATTCATTTTTAAGTTAGTTAAATTATAGCTTTATAGAATCATTCCAAATATTCATACCTAGAAGACTGTGAAATTTCTAAACTTTTATCATATATATTAAAGAGCCAGTGTATGTTTTAGGTTAAAAAATTAAAAATGCTGTGCAAAATTAGCTCACTTTACAGTATATATAATACGACCGCATTATTTTGGGTAGGTAACGCTGTATAATACCGACCTGCATGTGACGGACATGTTTTCGTCAATCGCCGGGGATATCTTTCTTTTTTTTTTAGAAATTTGAAGGGGCTCTGCCCCCCTAAATCTACCACTGCTTCCTTCCTTAAGGCCTGAACATACGACCGGCGTTTGCCAGCTGGAAATTTCAACTAGGTAACATAATATAATATAAACAATTAAACAAACGCTTTATTTAGGTATTAATATAATTTTTATTTCGGTAGAGTAGGTACCTATAGGTACATACAATAGACCATAATTAAAAGAAATTATTGTAATAAATTATAAAAATTTAGGTAGGTAGGGACATAATATGTAAGAAATGTTCGTAAGCCGAATGTGTGCTGACTCCCACATGTTTTTATGTAGGTACTCTTGTACTCGACTCTTCAAACATGTCCCTAATTAAATTCACATATAGGTAGGTACATCTTTAGTACCTACCTAATACTTTCTTCGTTTTCTCTGTCTAACTACTTAACCAATTATCTTTTATCCTTTTTCACATATTCATACTATGATTTTATCCGCATAGACCTATTAACATATAGGTAATATATATATAATTTATAGACTTATAGGTAGGTCTATGATTTTATCTTTCTATAATTCTCACATTACTGTATCATCTCCTTATTTACTCTTAAATATTGATATTACACAACTCTTCCTTCACGCTTCTGCCAGAAAGAATTTTTTTTTCAGCTACTATATAATACCTTATTATACCTTATTATATAAAACTTTGTCAGTCATCCTATATATATTTTTCTTTTGTATATTTCTATTTATTCTTAATGTCTCATACAACTCATCATATTTTTTTAATTTAGCTTTACTCACTGTACTTTTTGCAGCTTTACATAAACTTTTATCTTTGATATATTTTTTATTCTGTTTTTATATCAGTGGCACAGACATATTATTTAGCCATGGCACAGACTATGTTAGTCAGTGATTTGTGGGAATCACTGAATTTTAATTATTGAATCGTAATAGACCGTACACAACTTCAGGTTGACCTTGATAATATTGATTATTTTGTTGATAATCCGATAAAGGCGTTCTGATAAGAGAACCCAACTTGTATTTGGCAATGTATTATGAGAAATTGAGAGCAAAATAAAAATAAATAAAAATGATTATTTAATATTTTAATGACAAAATGATTATTATACTGAACATTTTTATATGAAATTGGTTTTTAACATACTGCTAATAAAACACTCATTTCAGTATTTTAATGAGTGCATTTAAAATGAAGGTACCTATATCATTTGGGTACATAATTTTGTAAATACTACCTGTACGATGTAGGTAAAAAAAAAATAATGTATCTAAGTGCAATTTATGGATATCTCTACCTTTGAACATTAACGGTCTAGAGGTAAGACGATTATTCTTGTTTTTAAATGGTAATTAATACTTAATTGTATTAAAAATACTACATTGTGTATAATACACATTAAAAAAAACAATTTTCACAATACCAATAAAAAATTGATAGAGAAGTATAATTTGTATGTATTAAAGCCTATTATGATATAAGTAAATATTAAAATTTACTTATTTACTTATTTTACTTACTTATTTAAATATTAAAAAAACTTTGGTGTTAGGTGCATAAATTAGTAATTTAGTTTATATGAAAATAATTTGAGAATCTTATACCTGGGTACATAATTTAATTTTAATATTATTAAAATATATTTTTGTATTAATAAAATTTTATAAATAATTTTGTTAGATATTTCTTCCTTACCAACAATGAATATTATGCGGAAATTGCGTGGTAGTAATACTACCACATCAAGTGGAGAGAATTCTCGTCCTTTTGAAGACGATTCTAGTCAACATACTGCTCTTGGTTTAATGCATTTGAAGAAACTGTTTACTGATTATATCCATTCATCACACTTACTTAATGATAAAGATCGTAGTATAAAACTTTATACTATGATTCCTTTATTTTGCAAAGTAAATGTTTTTATCATTACTTATTTCATTTATTAATAACTACTTTTGAAAATATATATAATATTATTTAAGGTTTTTGGTAGAAGCCCTTGTGCAGAAATTATTGAAAAATTTTGTGATATTAATAGCTGGTGCTCTGAAATGTCAGCCCTTATGGTTGCCGAAATTCGGCAACGGGCATCTAATCAATCAACAGAAACTGCTAGTAAAGCTATTGCTAGTTTTTTAGAAATAGAAAACTGTGAGGAATCTAGTAATGGATGGATGCTTTTATCTACACTAAATTTATTAGCAGCAACTAATCAACCATCTCTTATAAAAGTATATTAAATAATTTTAGAAACTTTTTTTTGTTTACTTTTTATTTATTTTACTTTTAGATAATGGTATCGGCATCTCTTCCATCGACATTAGTAAAGTGTTTATATCTTTTTTTCGATTTACCTCCATTGGAGAATGAAGATAAAAAGACTGATCAAAGTGATTTTACTCCAAAAGAACGTCGTATTTTGTTACAAAAAATATTTGTACAAATATTAGTTAGATTGTGCAGTAACCATTTACCAGCTGAAGAATTGGTTACAAAAGATGATTTGTCTCTATTATTCTCTGCTATTACAAGTTCTTGTCCAGCTTATAATGCTGTTTGGAGAAAATCTTCTGCTGAAGTTTTAATAACAATTTCACAACATGGACTTACTTCAAAAGTTATACAGTATATACATGGTATGTATGTTTATAAATATATGTTAGCTTATAAGTTTTGAAGTGTATAACATTATGTATTATTAATTATTATTTATAAATTAGGTAAGAATTGTATTGAAATGTGTATTGAAAATATGCGACAATGTGCAGATTTAAGCCCATTAGAAGTAGTTGATATGTTCGTTACTGTCTCTTATTTTCTAAAAGATTCCTCTGAGGTATCACAAGTATTACTTGATGATTTTAATACAGCACGAGGTTATACATTTCTATCTGATTTTCTATTAAGGTAAGATAAATAATAAGCATATTTTTAATTGATTCATAGTTTTTTTTTAACCATAATAAAATATAAATAGTAATTAATTTAACAAACCTATTGTCCTTATTACATATTATTAATTAATTTTCAGCTTAGAAAATGACGAATCTAGTGAAGCTCTTGAAGCAATGAGGAATCTTGTTTTAATAATTGCATCTCTTTCAACAAGCGGTTATATCGAACTGAAACCAAATCAAGAGCAAGCAAACTCATTATTTCAACTTTTAGGATTTACCTTTCCACAACCTACTGGGCGTGGTAAGTACAAATAATTTTTATTTGTGAGTGTATATTTTGATACATAAATAATATTCTTTAGGTCAAAGTGTACGGAATGTATGTGCATTCAATGTTCTCCAAACTACATTTATTCGTTCCGATTCTAGTGCAGTATGCTGTACAATTCTTGATGCAATATCAAATGTTTATCATTCTGATAATGCCAATTATTTTATATTAGAACCACAAAATACATTACCACAATTTGCTGAACATATACATTTAAAAAATCAACAAATACAAGAAAAATTTTTCAAGCTTTTAGAATTCATTGTTTTTCAGCTTAATTTTGTGCCAGTAAAAGAATTAGTATCAATGGCTCAGTTATTAAAAACTTTTAGTTCTACTGATTGTACTAAACTATGTTTGCAAACTTTGTTGAATATTCTAAAACATAATAATACATTCAAAGATGTATTTAGAGATGTTGGAATACTTGAGGGTTTATCAAATAATCTAAGGAATTACACACAAGATTATCTCTCAGACTGTGAATTTAAAGGTAATTTCATAATTATTGTAAGTAGGTATTTAATTGAATTAATTATTTCCTTTAATTATTAACATTTTTAAGTTTTTTGAAGTTAAACCGAGACTTGTTATTTTGGTTCTTATATTAAACAAAATTGTAAACGTTTTATTATATTTTAAAAATATTCTAGTTTTTTTATTTTTTAATTTATATTTTTAAATTATTTAATTAAAGAAATAATGATATTTGTTTATTATTATCCTAGCATTGTGTTATAAAAATTGTACCAGGATGTAGCTAATCTTTTAATCTAATATTGCATATTTAATAATAAATAATTCTATAATACATTGTACTATCTTATAATTATTCTATTAGTTGAATTCTATAACCTATTGATAACTTGAGTTTGTGTCCCTGTGTTCGTTAAATGTGAGATTAAAAGTTTGGTAATGGCTGGGTTACATTTTTACAGTATGATAGGATAAAAATAAATACTAATATAACTAAGTTAATAATCTATAATAATTTATTATTGATATTCATTAGTTTTTTTATGAAACTTTATATTATTTTAAGATGAAAAACATGACGGTGATTTAAAACGTGTCATAAACTTAACTGCAGAATGTTTAGTTAATCTTATGATGTCTTCACCAAAAAATTGTAAAGTTTTTAAAGAATGTGGAGGTGCTCAAGTATTGTATATTATACTTGAATATTCATCAACTCGTCAGTATGCCACAGGTATTTACTTTTTTGTTATTTAAAAAACTTTTGAACTATGAATATTATATTTGCTTGTATTATTTAGCTATATTACGAGAAATGATATTGAGTACTGGCGGAGAAGAAGAAATGTCTACTCTTTTACGTACTCTTCATACAGCTGACCATACTTGTATTCCATTAAAATCTAGTATTTTGAAATTATTTTTGAGTTGTATGAAAGAAAGCCATCGCACAAGAACAATGTTTCGCAAAGTAGATGGTTTTGTTTATGTTGTAAGTGCTTTGGTATCAATGGAAAGCTGGTTTTCAGATGAAAAAATAGTAAATCAAGAAGCTTTAAAATTTGTTTATACAATTTTTAATACAATCACTATAGCTATGCGCTTTGAACCAGCAAATGCCAAGTATTTTTATCAAGAAGTATGTTAATAAAAATAAATACTATTATAAATTTTTTTATTATATTACATTATTTTATTTAGATTTGTTTAACAAGTTTATGCGACACATTGAGATTGCTGGGTTGTTTTTCTAATGAAACTCAACTTGATGATTACATTGATTTAATAACTACATCATTAGAAGAAAATATTTTTCATAACATTTTCACGAGCAATATAAGTAATCCTGTGTGAGTGTTATTTTAAATATATGTATATAAATTTGCTTTCTTTTTCAATTACAATTTTTAATAGGGTTTCATAAATATAAATTTTATTATCATATTTTGTTTTTGATAATAGAAAAAGAATAAGTGAAAAAGCAAAGCATATAGTTGTTCATTGTTTACTGTCAATTTTAAAGTTTAGAATTATTTATGAAAATTAATTAAACGTAAACTTTTAAATTTTTTATGTTGGTTTTTGTGGAAATTGCTGTTAGGTACCTATATATATACCAATATACTATATATACTAATATAGTACCTAAAAATAATATTTTATAGATAATATTTCAACAAATTAATTAGTATTAGTGAGAGAAAAATAATAATAAATAGATAGTGAATATAAGTGGTGGCTAAACTTTACTAATGGCAGATTAAGTAAAAAAAAAATCCATTGTACATAAAAATCAAATATTGTAAGTTACAATTAATGCTCAATATAAGTGAATACAAATCAAATATATATATATATATATATACACACACAAGGTGATTTACTATAAGTATGCTCACCACTAATTTTATCCTTTAATTATACATATCGTACTTTTTATTTAATGTGTAAGTAAAGGATTCGACTCTGTTCGAGTGGTCTAAATATGTATTTTAGTGTATGAGATCCCCGATTTGACTCCCAGGTAGCAAATGAGGTAGTTAACGAGATTTTTCTCGCTGGTAGCATCTAGTACAAGTCAGCTATAATTAAATTATCTTTCCAATAATTTCTTAGCTATGCTTGTAGTAGCTATGAAGAATCATCTTCGACTTTCCTAGTATGTGAAGGTGCAAACCTAAGCATGTCAGAGTTTGGGAAATAACATGATGTGAAACTGTTAATTAATTAATTTAATGTGTAAGTAAAACTATATTTTCCAATACTTTGATATTGAGGAATGTCTGTGGTGATGTAAATATTTATTTAAAAATATAAACCCTTTTCTTACTATAAACTGGTATGTTTCTTAGTTATTCTAATTTATACCCTTAAGACAACAGTATTATAATTTTTAATTTGAATTAATCATAAATATTGATTAACATCTTGTTATCAGATTTTAAATCCATAAGTATCTATTTGTGACTTAATGAGATCTGTTATGCATTTTGTCCTAACTGTAATAATATCAAAACAATTTTAGAATAAAAAATAATAAAGAAACAAAACACATCTAATTTAGAATACATAAAAAAAAGCAGCGAATGATCATAGTTTAGTCACTACTGGTTTATATATTGAGTATTTAACAAAAAAATATTTATACATTTTTGATTTTCAGAATTACAGATAATGTTCCTAAATTTCTTTCTTATGCATGTCTAATAATGAGAATGCTGTATGATGTTGCTCTTGATTTATATGATAAACAAAGTAATACAACTATAATATCATTCAAATCACCTGCTCATAGACGATATAGTGAAGTTAGTTTTCGTTTACAGTATTTATTTAGTACAATTTAACTAATTTTGATTATATTTAGGTGGCTACAAAACCTTTGGATTGTCAAAATAATAATCGCCGTGCTATACAACTCAATTTAACTCCTCCAGCGCCAGATCCACTTATTGTTCATGCTGGTGTTGTCATTGCTATGTTACAATTATTACCATCAATTTACAACCCGTCAGCACCAAAAGTATAATAATATTAAAATATCTCTTGATATTCAATAACTTTCAACTTTTTATTTTCTAGTTATCACTTACACTGCAAGTATATATAGGCGAAGTAATTAGATCTTTAGTCCGCGGTGAAAGAAATCAACAACTTCTATGTGATTCTGGATTTCCAACTACTGTATTAAAAGTAGGACGAATAGCATTATTGGAAGAAACCCATCCACTTCATACAGTATTTCAGTATATGTTAGAACGTTTAGCTATACAGTTATTAGAGCCAAAAGATTTACGAGAATTTTTGAGACTTGGAGAACCCTTATGTTGTGTTCCGTTAGATTTACTGGACTGTTGGATAAGTCACAGTAGTAAAAAACCTGGTGGCACAGTACCACTAAGCCGTGTAAAAACACTAGTATCTATGACTACCCCTAGAGATCCTTGTATGCTTACATTACCACCATTTTTTGAAATGGATTTGTCTTCTGAAGGTTTTGGAAGTTTATTTCTACCTAGTATTGCACCACAGTCTCCAATTAGTGGACCTTCAGTTGTTAATGTTGCAACATTAACTACTCCTGATATGAATGTAATTGGAGGAATAGGAACTGGTTGGTAACTTATTTTGGATTATATTTTTAATATTAAAAAAATTTTTTTCCCTAAAGGTGATCGAATGTTTCCGCCACAAAGTGGTCTTAGCTATTCAACATGGTTGTGTGTTGAAAAGTTTTCAGAACCAAGAACTGATCCACACCCTATTCGGCTTTTGACTTTAATTAGAAATGTGCAAAATAGTAGAGATCATTTAGTTTGTTTAGCAGTAGTATTATCTGCTCGAGATCGAGCACTTACTATATCTACTCAAGAGACTCCAATATCAATGAGTATGTTGTATAATTTTTAGTACCTTATGTTATATTCATGATTTATATTTTATAATATAGTTGATTATACTTTTAGCGAATGCTGATTGGGAGCCAGAAGTCATTGGTGATTCATGTGCTCGAATATGGTATCCAGATCTTGTACAAGAAGGCCAGTGGCATCATATTGTATTAGTATTAAATAGAGCAGTATTAAAAAATTCATCTTTTTCATTATATATGGATGGTCAACATGTACATACTCAAAAAGTAATATTTTTTCAACCATGTTTAAAATTAGTAGCTATTATTATTTTTAAAATATTTTTTAGCTGCATTATATATCTCAAAATCCCGGAGGAGGTGCAGCTAATTTAACAATTGCATCTTCTGTATATGGGTACATAGGGACACCTCCGATTTGGAGAAAATATTCTAAATTAACATGGAAACAAGGGCCTTGTTGTCTATTAGAAGAAGTATTAAATCCTCATGCTATAAAAATTTTATATCAGCTTGGTCCTCATTATTTTGGAAGTCTACAAGCACCTGATATTAAAGGTATTTAATTTTCATAGTTAAAATTGTATTTTTAACTATTGTAATTTAATTATTATAATTTAAATAAATATGTATTTTTATTATTTATAAGATTCTGAACATACTGGACCATTGGTGTCGGAAGAGAAAGTCATTTTTGGATTAAATGCAAGGGCAGTTTCACAACTAACTTTAGCAAAAATACGAAAGATATACAGCAGAGTAGATAGTAAATCAATTGCAAAACAAGTAAATATTTATGGTTGTTTAGTATTAATACAATGTATACTAATATTATACAAAGGATAAGTAAAATACTGAAATTTTAAGAAAATGTTGGATCTGGTTAAAGATATACATAACAAATCTAAAAAAATTTTCATAAAGGATTGTTCCGAAACAATTGATTGAGTCAAAACTTTTTGGCTTTTTCAGACAGATAAAAAAACATGGATTTATCATTAAAAAAAAAAGGAATATTAAAAAAATATTTTTACCCTTGTATTTTGATTAGGTTGAAAATCAGTAAATTTTCTAAGATATTTAGGTGATAAAAATTTACAGACATTACAATGTAAAGTAAACACTATATTTTATAAATTAAAAATATAACTAACTTTTACTTAAATACTAAAATATAGGCATATGGTAAACACTAGAAGGATCCACATTTATATGTTTCATTTAGCCATTTAATGTTTCATTTTGTAAATATTCAACAAAGCAAAAACATTAATTATAATTGCATATATATTATGACAAAATGTATTTATTTGTATTCATCATTCTTTAATTTTAAAAAGGCATACTATCACTGAATCACAACATTTTTCAACTAATTTAACTGGTCACTTTTTTTTGCTTACACTGCCTATGAATCATTTTTTTTCGTTACCCTACACTCTTTAATTTTACCTTTTGTTCCTAAAGTGCACTTTTATTTTTCATAATTTCCTCCCTGGTTTAGTCATGACAACATTTTTCTTGTTAAAAATAAAAAAATACGCTCACTCTAAATTTTAATCATTTAAGTCTTTAATTTACTACCAAACTTTTTTGATTTATTTGCGCTCAATATAAATATCTTTCTAGACAGTGTTACGGTAATGACCTTTCACATATAGAATCTTCCCTTATTCAATCCACGATCCTTTTTGACCTTTGTTCATAAATACCGTTCCTTCCTGGTATTCATGAAATTATAAAGCTTGGTGTTCCAAGTTCTAACTCTACTGTTGCTGCTTGCCTATTCTCTAATTATTTTACATCTGTTTATTCCCATTCTGTGGTTCCTGATCCTATTAATATAGCTCTCAATTGATAACGTTTATTTTATCATGGTTTGGCTGATTTCCGTAATGTTAAGTCCTTGGTCCAGATAGTATTCCGGGTGACTATCTATTTCACCTGTCGATGTAATTTCCTGGCCACTATTTTATTCAATAAATCTCTAAATTCTAGTACATTTCCATTAATGCTAAAACTTTGTTCATTACACCTATTATTATATCTGGTAATGTTTGTAAATACTGGCCTATAACAATTCTTTCTCATTTTTTTTGATAATGTCTGAATCTAAATATCTAACTTTTAAGATTTTGAAATCTGGATTCTGTAACCTTTTGTGACTATGCTTACAGATACTCAATGATATTGAAAAAATCACTATTTGCCAAATTTTGATTATTATTTTATTAACATATAAAACTACTTAATTTAATACTACCTTGTAGATTTTTTTTGACCGTTTTTTTTTTTTTTAATTGGCTTAAATGCTTTCTTAATTATATGAAAATAATATCCAAAAGTCTGTATGTGAGGGAAAATTTTTTAAATGGTCCAAACAATCAATTTTTTAGTAAAGTTACAATACTGATTTGTGGATATTTTGAGTGCGATGCTCGCTTTTTAAATTTTGAGTTCATTTGGAAGGCTAATTGTATAGCCAAGGCATTGCATATTAAAGGTAAACAATGAATTACAAAATTAAAAATTAAAATATTGTAATAGGTATTTGAAATTTAAATGTGTTTTTCTCAAATCTATGTTTTTAAGGCGGACAACCAACTAGTTCCTTAAATTTTCAACTGATGAACTCCAAATTTAAACTGTAGTTATATAATGACATTTTCTAGTGAAGTACGTAGGATTTTTTTTGATTGATTAAAATTTAACAATTTTATGACAAATTTTTGACAGATTTGTTCATAAAAAAAAACTTTTATCTTCAAATTGACGACATTATTATATGATGTTATATTTCTGAAAAATCCTATGTACTTCACCAGATTATAGCATCTTCTTTTAAAATCATTTTTGTTTTTTCTTGTACATTAAAAATTACAATCTGTAGGTTGTTGCTCGTGGAGGTCATTAAAAAAATTAATTTCCTTTCATCAGCCAATCCACCGTCATTTTTTTTGTACCTTAAGACTTTCTTAATAATAAATAAGTTGAAAAAAATTACCCTTGATTTTGTGTGCACAAGGTAGTATTAAAAACTAATTACAAGGTAGTATTACCCATAAAACCTTTATTTTTGGTTAAACTCTCATTTTTGAGATTTAATTGTTAAAGTGTACTATATTATTGAAGTTGCAGTGTATCATAAAATATAGATGTTTAATGGTAATTTAACTTTTTATTAGCTTGGGATGTCAACTCATGAAAATGCTACACCAATTCGTATAATGCACAATACTGCTGGACATTTGGGTGGTTCAGCAAGAAGTTTAGGTGGTGTTATATTAGGATATTTAGGAGTTCGCACATTTTATCCTCGTCCTGTTTTAAAATTAATTGATAACATTGGAGGCTGTTCCGTATTATTGGGTAAAAAATGAATTACTTATACTTTTATAGATAATTAATAATCATTTTATTATTTTTCTGTATTAGGATTAATTGCAATGGCAAGAGATATGGAAAGTTTATATGCTGCTGTTAAAGCTTTAAGTGGAGTACTACATTTAAATATCACAGCAAAACGAGAGATGGAACGTAAACGTGGATATCAGCTTTTAGCATTATGCCTACGTAGACATAAACACTTGTTAAATGCTCATATCTTACACATAATACTTGATTTAGTAATTACAACAAGAAGTGTTGAAGCTCCCAGTATACCAGATTCAGTTGCATTTAATGATTTAATTTGCGAGTTGAATGTATGTATTATTTGTAATAAAATTTGTGGTTATTATATTCCTATTTATTTTTAAATTCTTTAGCTGTGGCAAGAAGTTCCAGCGGGTCTACTACGATCACTTCTTGAACAATTATATGAATTAGTATCAGACTCTAATGAGAAAAGAAATAATTTAAATATATTGAGGAATAAAGAAATGGTTCGTAAAATGGTAAACTTTTTACCAAATGTTTTTAGTATTTCTACTCCATCAACTATAGAAGTATTATTTTCATTACTTGGAGCACTTTTAGCAAAACATCCATTGACTGAAGATTTACTATGGTAACTAAATACTAAGTACATAATAATTAATTAATTATATAATTTTGTAGTTTATAATATGTAATATTTAGCAATAAACAATACAATTCCTTTAAATTGAAACTTTACCTTTGCTTTGTGCTGATTTTAAATATGGTCTTGGAATTTTTTGTATGTATGTATGTATGTAGGTATGTTAAACATACCTCACATATATTATATCATTGATTATATATCAATGATTATATGTTATACATGTAAAGTGCAATAATAATGTTGATATATGTGTGATTGGTTACATTTAAAATATTTTTCAATATTAAAAAAAAAAGTGAGTGAAGAATAGGCATTCTAAGAATATTATTTTCAAACATAATACATATTTTGAAGAATATCTGATTATAGATAACTATCGTTTAATCTAAAATTGTCATTTAAACATATGATTCATTTTTATTTTTTTGTAATGCAATTTATTATATATTCTATTCAAAATAAGCAGTAGTTGGCAGCCAATTTGTACGCAGCGGCATGGCTTTCATCTTGCGTGCCATCGTTTATTGGAGCTTTGTATCATAGTATTGACAACTAAAGTAAACACATAACGTAAATTGCATTGTGCCTACTCGGTGACCGGCGCATGGTGCGATGTAGTTTATAATTATTTTGTATGTTGCGGTCGTTACTGTGGTCGATTTGGTGGGAGAACCGGTTGACGTCATATAACCGAAGCCGATTAAAACACGTCTCCACCGACTACTGATCCCATTTTAAATAGAGTATAGTTATTATCTTGGGAAATAATTTTACTTTATCAAAAAATCAAATTAGTGTAGGAATTGAAAAAGCAAACAATATAAATAAATAAATGGTGCATTTAAAATCATATTTCTCCAAAAAATAAAATGCAATATTATAATCCAGCCAATAGAAATTAAATCATAATGTTCTTCGTCATATGTACATATATAAAGTGATTTTTTTTTTATTGTGAGCCAAGCTATATCTCAGGAAGTATAAATAATTTTCAGAAAGTTATATTCTATATTAATTCATATCTTTAAAGTTTTTTATTCCCCCCCTAATTTGTTAAAAAAAAAATAAATTAAATGGCAACTTAAGATTAAAATTATAAATTCTTAAAGAATATATTTTTAAAAAGGTTTTTTACATTTTGATTTTTTAAATCTACTAATGAATATTACCTGAATAATAGGCATTCAAATTTTAGATTCAAAATTTGAAATTTGGATCCTGGTACACTTACAAAGTGGATTTTCCAAACTTTTAATTTTTTTATACCTACTTATTATTAAATTTGAATAGGTACATTTTATTATCTATAATCTGTAGGTATAAAATGGATTGTAGGAACATTGAAGACAGAAGCAGAGAGTTAACAGATATTTAGAGGAGGAATGTGTACATTTATTTTGTATAAGGAACAAAGGGGAAAGGATAGAAATAAAAGGAAATTAGTAAGACTATAAAATCATACTCAGGAATGACGAGATTTTCTTCTTCTTCTTCTCATTCTCTCTCAACTATATAGTTAGACACCCAAGTCCTATCTTTCCAATTAGCTTGATCTACAATATCCTCTTCACTTAGACTTACCCACCTCATTTCAATCTCTATTATATGCTCTTAACCTCTTTTTCGATCTTCCTCTTTCCTTCAACATACATTCTCTTTACTTATCATACTGCATCTGTGCCTTCATTAAAACATGCACGTGCTGTCTCAATCTAATCTCTATCATTTTTTTCTACTAACGAAGCCACTCCTTTCTAGTTATTCCATTCATCTTAACATTCTCATCTACTACACTCGCTCTCAATTCTATTTTCCTATCTACTGCTCAATTTTCTGATCCATATATCATTACAAGCCTCATCACTGCCTTATAAAAAATACCTTGTGACCTAATTAGTATTCTTTTGTCCATCATACCTGATGCTTCTATCCACTTCATCCATCCATATTTAATCTTGTGTTTCATATTATCTTTCTTAAAACCATCCTTGTGTAGTATGGAATACTAAATACTTGAATTTCTCAACTTCACCCCATCATCACTCAACTTCATTAATTGCTTTTCCCTATTCTCCAAGATCATACTCTAACATTCTGTTTTACACCTATTAATCCTTGATCTTTTAACTTCAAGAGTTCTACTCTTCAAGTCTACCATTCACTTCCTCAAGACTCTTTTCAATCAGTATTAAATCATATGCAAACACCATGCACCATGGTATCTCACTATCGTACAATATAACCTTTATTATTTTATTCATTATCAAGGAAAATAAGTAAGGACTCTAAACCGATCCCTGGTGCATTCCTTCTCTGACACTAAAATCCTCAGTTTCTTTACACAAACTCCTCACTTGTACTTGCCCTTTCATACATGTTCTCAATTACATTCACATGTACATTTTGGTACCTAATCCTTTCTTTATTAATGTCTACTTGCCGGTCTCTTTAATAAGAAATATAAAACTTATTTATAAACATTTTATTGTTTTTATTTGTTATTTCAAAAGTTTTTATTCTTCATTAAATGTTTCTACGATTTGTAATTAAAAAACATTATCCTATACTACCGCAAAATAAGTATTTTGTACTTATAAGTTATAACAAATTGTTTTAAGAAAATTAACATAAAATAAAAAATTAAAAAATTAATACTAATTTTAATTTTAAAGTTTTGGTCAATACATTGTGTTTACATTGAATACGGGCCTCAATAGTGAATCTGGTCTTAAAGTAGAAGAATTTGAAGGAAAATTTAAGGCTTTGGAATGTAATGTTGAATTGACTAATGAAGAAAAGACTATTTGTTTAATATTATTACGTAATCGATGTCTTCAACTTATGCACACACTCTTGTACACTAATAAAAATTTAGTTTGTACTGGGTAAATATAGATTATATTTTATTTGTAGATTTTAATATAGTAGTATTAATATATACATTTTTCTTACAGATTTTGTGATGATTTTGTGCGAGTATTAGGATTTGACTGGGTACTATTATTTATGCAATCAAATATACACAGTTCTTCAATAATTTGGGCATATAAAATCCTTACCACTTTATGTTCTGTACCTGCATTGTTGGTTAAATTTAGAGAAGCATCAAATAATGGTGGATGGCTGTTTAATACAGAACTTTTGCAAAATAATAGAGCAAATTTAATGCTAAGTAATTATTTTTATAAATTTATATTTATAATTTTTATTTATTAACATATTTCTTGTTACTTATATTAGTTTATATAATATTTTAGATTATCAACTTTCTCCAAGCTTACAAAAGAATAATAAAGAAGTATTTAATAAAATGGAAGCTTTAAACATTCCTGGTTTTCAACATCTATCTTGGTTTTTATCTTATCATACTGAGCTTCCTGAACTATATTATTTTCTTATGGCTTTAATGTTGGGACAACCTGCCAAAACAATTCCTAAAGAAAAAAAAGTATACACTTTTTAATATAAAATTTTTGAATAAATGTTGAATGAAATATATATGTATTTTTATCTAGTTAAATCTTGATGGAATTTGGATTTTTATGTTTGGTGTTCCTATTAGTCAGTCTCTTTCAGCTGTTAGTGACCGTATTGTACTGTGTCCTGAAGCTGTTACTGCTCTTTTGTCAAATGTGAGATTAATTTTGAATCAAGATAATAGAGAGTAAGTAATATTTTTAAATAATTATTTTATTTGTATTTTTACTTTATCAAGTTAATTTATATTTTATTTTCAGAATAAAATATGAGGATTGGTTAGAAGATCATCCAGTAACGATAATTCAGTTTCTTTTTTATTTGTACCATAATCTTCCAGATTGGATGCCAGCATTTATGACATCTGAAATTTTACATTCTTTAAGTGCGACACTTTTTCCATATACAAATTTAAATTTAAGTGAGCCATCCACACCAAATGATGATTGCTTTATTAAAACACCAGATGGAACTCCACCTCCAAATGCTGTGAAAGAGCAATCATTAACCTTACATCCATCTAGAAAATTTGTAATAGATTTCTTAAGAGTTATTATTGTTGATTCACTACTTTTACCAATTAATAGCAAGTCATTACCACCTTTAGATTTAGTTCTTGATGTAAGTAATCTATTTTTAATACATTTATAACTGCATAATTTATTGATGTATGTGTAATGTGTATATACTTTCCGTAGGCTTCACCAGAAGGTGCAACTTCATCTCAGGTTTCAAAATATCAAACTGAACTTTTATCAACATTAATGGACCATTTATTAGCTGCTGATATTATGATTGGAGAACAAGCAGCTGTATCAACAGTTCCTGGGGGTAGTGCCCAAAACATTCCTCAAAATGTTTGTTATTTAACTTGCCGTGTTGTGGACAAACTTTGGCAGGGTGTTTTGATAAAAGACGCACATGAAGTATTTGATTTCATCATGAAATTAATTGTTCAAGCAAAACGAAGACCATGCTCTGTACCTATGGAAGGATTTTATCACTGTCTTAATAGGACTACTTTATTTTTGCTCTCAAGAAGTACAGATTCCATAGCTTCACAAATGCCAGTTTTGGAAGCATTACATAAACTTACAACTAATAGGTAAATTGATATTTATATAAATAATTAATATAATAAAATATTATACAATTTAATTTTAATTTTTTTTTTTTTTTGATATTTAGAACATTAGTATTTGGTGCTGGCAATCATGAATTGGATTTTATTGGCTGCCTTATTTATTGTCTATTACAGTTAACTTCAGATATGAAAATAATGTAATATATTTTAGTAACTTCTAATAGATTAGTTTTATTATATTCTGTGATTAAATATATTATTTTTATTTAATCAAAATGAAATAATACATAATAATATAATTTAGTTATTAATAATTATGTAAATATTGTATTTACTTCCATAGATTGGATACCAATGCAAAAACTACATGGCATATTAATCCACATCAAACTGCAGAAGTCGAAGAACAAACTGCTAAACAAGGTCAAAATTTAATGGCAGTTGCAGCAAAACGTGTCTGGGAAGAATTATATATATCTAAAAAGCCAGCTATTGAAGAAGTAAATTATATATATACATACACAAGTAGTGATTTTGTTAAATTTAATTTGAAATAATCATACTACATTTTTATGAAAAAAATCATAATTTAAAATTTAAATCGGTGAAAATATATCAAATTTAGATTCTGAGCTGAGTGAAATTTTACATTGATGTTTATTTATTTATTTTTGTTATTAGGAGGTTTAGGGTAAAGAAAGTTTTTGATGGAAAATTAATTCTAGTTTGTAAAATAAAAAGGGGCATTTTTCGATTTTCCCAGTAGGTTCCAGTTCTACTTAAAATTGTTTTATAGAAAGAAATGATCATTGCTTTAAAATTTAGTATATCCACCACCCCACCTAACTTCCATCCCCTCTAACCGTATATATTTTTTATTTTAATAATAATCTATATTTATTTATATTTTTAGAAGACGTATAAATCTATGTTTTATGCACAACAAGTATATATTATGATATTTTTAAAAGTGTAATAGATTCTACTTCTATATTGTTTAATCATGATCTATAAATTATTCTGCAAAATTGATTTAATGAGATTTATGTACTACATAAACTGCTTAAGATGACATATCTGTATTTGTTAAATTAGTCTAACTAAATATAATACATATAAACATAACTAAATATAGCAAAATTATGCTATACAAAACAAATGTATGTACATTTAAATTAGAGCTAAAACACTTGTTACACATTTAAAAAATGAAAATATTTTCTAGAAATTACTGTATTTTAAGTTTTCTTAAAAATCTTTTTTGTAAAAAATTAAAGTTTTTGTTAAACAATATTTCCAAAAGACTTGGTCATTTTCTAGAAAATATTTACATTTTCAAAAGGTTTTAGCTTAAATTGTAATGTAGACACCACATTCATTGTTTTGTATAGCGTAATTTTACTATATTGCCCATTAATTAGACAGAGACAACAAATGAGGATATTATTTTCTCTTAAGCCGCATATACAAGATTATTTCATGCATTTCACTGTTGACTGCCATGAGCATGCTTGCTGGAAATGTTAACGTGTGTATTTCATCTGAATATGAATTTTTATTTCCAATAAATTTGAAATAGCTGTAACTTGGTATATTTTGGATTCATAGTTTATATATCAAAATTACTTCTATCTGAATATAATATTGAAAATGAGTATTTATACAAAATTTGTTATGCATGCCCAAATTTAAAAGGGTTTAAATTGTAAAAAAAAATTTAAAAACATTAGTATTTTGATGTCCTCTATTACATACAAAAGCAGTAAGATTAGTAAAGGATATGTTTGTTCATGGAAAGAGGAGGAAAGTGAGACCGAAAAAAGAGGTAGTGGATGTAATGGCGAGTGATATGGGGAAGGGGGGGGGGTAAGTGAAAAAGATGCCGGAGAGTTAAATGGAAGTGTAGGAGAGTGATATGTAGTGATGGGAGAGAAGGCGAAGAAAAAGAAGATATATATATATATATATATATATATATATAGAATTAGTGAATAATATATTTATTATAAAATCAGTATCAATAGTTAAGTATTTTTTATAATTATTTTAGTTTGAAAATAAAGCTAATATAACAATATAAGTAATATATCTTAGTTTTAAGCTTGTTTAAAATAATTGTTTAGGTTTTCAAAATTCCATTACCAATGTCACCAAATAACAAAGCTCCAGATTTACACTCCGTTCGTGAACTAATATATGAGACAGCTCAAAAACATTGGTTAACTTATATTGATATGGAGAAAAAATCTTTGTATAAAATGCCGTGGGAATTGCAAACTCAAATTCAATCAGTAAAAATTAAATATATATAAATTGTGCCAAATTAAAAATTCACTATAATGTGTATAATTTTGTTCATCAGAAAATTCAAAAAGTCACTGGTGGTTTAACAAGACTTGCATCTCGTGGCAAAGTTCTTAGACGTGATGAAAGCCGATGGCAAAGTGGAAGTCTTTCTAGTATTTCAATACCACTATCAAGAATTACTAAAAGTGAATGGTCTAGTTGGGCTTATCATGGTTTAAATGCAGTATGTGAACTTGTTTCTATGCAAGTTGCACGGCAAGTTCAGCATCAATCATTTACTGTACGTTATGCTCTGGATCAATGGTATTTAATTGAACAAGAATTAACAAGAGAAAGAGGACTTTGGGGTCCTTTTACTTCTTGCAAGTAAGGAGAATATTATTAATTAATTTTATTATAGTTAATAATTCATTGATTTTAGATTAGATAAATGGATTTTGGACATGACGGAAGGTCCATGTAGAATGCGTAAAAAATTGGTAAAAAACCATCAGTTTTATACTCATTACCCATATCGACCAGAACTTGAGTCTGGTGACAATGTAATTTTATATTATAAATATGAATGTATATTTTTGATATTGTTAATTGAAATTGTTTTATTTTAGAAAGGGTTAAAATATCGCGTGGCTACAAGTTATGATAGTAAAGAGTTTTGCCAAAAATATAAATTACCTTCTCTAATAGATATGGAAAATTTAGCTCCACAATCAAATGAAAACAATAAATTTCTGACAATGATTGATGGTCAAGATACTTTTGATTTTGACAAAAATCTAGATGATAATGGTAATCATTTTATTATATTACATGATATATATTAAAAAATATAGAATCTTGAGTATCTAATAATATAAAGTTATTAATTAATAAATATTTAAAAATAATAATCAATTAAATTAATTTATATCATAAATATTACCTGTATTTTATTTATGTATAATATACTACAATTTATTTGCATTTGTAGAATTACCATTTAAAGGATTAAAACATGTTGTCAGAAGATCAACATCTGAACCAGATGATGGAATGGATGATGCTGATATAGAAAGTGGAATTGAAGACCAAGCACCACCAGATGATAACCATACTATAATTCGACTTTTAGAACCAAATGAAAAGGTATTATTAAAAATTTTCAATATTATACCCATATTAAAATAAAATACAATATTGTATTTTAATTTAATAGATTAGTCATATGTTTCGGTGTGCAAGAATTCAAGGTTTGGATACATACGAAGGTTTACTTTTATTTGGTAAAGTTCATGTTTATATTGTTGATGGTTTTACATTACTTAAAACTAGAGAAATTAGAGATATTGATACTTTATTACCTAATTCATATGAGCCGTTATTACCAAGTCCTGGAAATGGAAGCCCAAATCATGTGCGCATTAAGAAACAAAGTTCAAAGTTTTTATATGATGATATTAGGTAAACTTAATAAATCGTTAATATAAGTAAAAAAAAAAATATATATATGTAATTTAAATAATATTTTTTTCAAATTATAGAGAAGTGCATAAACGGCGATATCTGTTACAACCAATTGCAATAGAATTATTTTCTGCTGATGGTCGTAATCATTTATTGGCACTTCCAAGGAAACTTAGAAATAAAGTTTTTAATAGGTAAAATTTAAAAGATGAATATATTTTATAATACTTATAAATATTGTATATTAATACATGATCCTTATTAAAACTATTAATATTATTAATTTTTTTTTATAGATTTATGACTTATTCAACGTCAATAGCAGATAATGCTCATCAATCTGTTGCTGGACAAAAAAGAACAGCTAATGTTGAACAGAGTACAAGTCTTTTTTCTAATCTTATGGGAGAAACCACAGTTACCCAAAGATGGGTGGTAAGTAAAAATATCAAATATATGAAAATAATTTAGAAATAATAAACAGAGTGAGTTGGTGTATTCTTACATGCTTACATACTTACATGCATACATGGTGTATGCTTTTTATATAATATAGTGTTGTTAAGAAAGTTAGAAAGTAAATATAAAATGATAGCAGTGCATTTTTAAGTAATTTTCTTGTCATTTTCACTGGATGACAAATAAACATTTTTTAAAATATATAATCATCATATAGGGATGTTATTTATTGTTAATTATAGTTATAATATTAAATTAAATTAGAATATTTTTCTTTGTCATGTCTTAAAAATATTGACAACTTTTAATATGTGTATTAATAGTAAAATAAGCTAAAATATAATATAGTTCAACATTAAATTTTTATTTAAATTATAAATAAACAAGATTAATATTTATTTGTGTCCAACTGTCATAATATGTAAGGCACAGATTTTAATGCAACAATAAGTAAATAATTAGTTGGTGATTTAGGACAATGCTTTCCAAGTACAAAATTTGATTGATACATTAGAGAATTTAAAAATGAAACTTTTATTTTGTAATTTTTTTTCCATTTTAAGGGCATTTTTAATATAAATTTCATGCTTGGAATATGAATATAAATATAATATATACAATTTAGCATAGAATAAACATTTTTTTAAAATTGAAAATATTTATCTTGTTTATAAATTAGACATTTTTAGTACCTACGCAATTCTCAAAGTTTCAATAATATTAATAATACAGAGGTATAATATAATTATATATACTCCGGCCCACGAGAATGACCGGATTCGCGCATCGATAATGACGTTTGAGAGTTCAGTGAGGCTTGTTTTTTCCCACTATTGTTACTCGAAGGTATGTATACAGCGCGTACATACATTGTAAATTAAAAGCACGGTGTACAAAAATGTAAATATACTACTATCACTCTATGTACATGACCCCCGGCAGCGGAACTCTACATTCTACACCAACAGTTATGGCACTGTATGAAGTGGTATTAAACGATGCGCAGTGATGGATGAATTTCTCTGGTTATTCTCTCCTGGGCCAGATGTTATGTACGATCCAGTATAAATACACGATAACGGAAAATAATTAATATAAAACTAATTTTAAATTATTTTTTTTAAATAATATACGATAAGGCATTAAATCATATTTTTTAGGACATTTTTCTTATTTTTAGATCATTAAAGTCTGTGCCCTAGTCATATGTTATTGAAAAAAAAACATTTTGATGAATGAACAATTTTTGCAAGTTTCTATTGATCTTTGTACGTTTAAAGCTATACAGAAGTTTATCTGTCGCACATAAACATTAACTAATAACTTTGTCACAAAACTTTATATATAATACTTTTTATTTTACTTACTGATGTAATTGTGTCTTTTTTTGTGTATTAATTGACTTTAGACTTTTTTGATAGTTTTTGAAATTTTGATGAAAGTTTATATTATCATTATAATTATATAGCCAATGTAGGTATATAATAAATATAGTTGATCACCTTCTTCTTTCTAGAACTTTAAAAAACCTCTGGCCATCACTTTTTAATTTTTACTAGGTACTAATGTTAGTCGTTACTATATTACTCGTAAAGTCCAATGTGTTTTTATAGACTGAACATTTGTCTAAATAGATTCATATAATAAAATCTATTAATCTGTATAAATCTGTAAACTTCACTCTCCTATCATTAATTGATACGCCATAAGACTGTAGTGGTTATCGTCATATAGAGTTACTATTTTTTTTTACACTTTTAAAGAGTTAAAGGAAAGAGTTTTTGCTCTTTCCATCAAAAATTCATAATGTCCTAACTAATATTACATAATCATATTTTAGAATAATAAATGCATTATATGTATATAATATTGTATATGTGTCTATATGTTTATCCATAATCATTAATTACTTAATCATATAATTTAATATCATAATTTCACATTTGTTCATGTCACCCAGTCTTTAAAAATATAACTTACAAGCCAATAAAATATTTTCATTAGGTGCCATTTATGTTGCCTAGTTTACTAGCTTAAAAATGCACTGAATGACAAATGATTGGTGAGAATAAGGAGCACTTAAAGGTATAGGATTTACCATTTAATGTATCTACCTAGTTAAAATATGCAATTCAAATTATATACATGCACACATTCATATGTATTTATAATACATGTGTATTTAATACACAAAAAGACAAAAAAAAAAACAAAAAAAAAAAATTGAATATATGCAAAATAAACTTTGTCTGTATATTTTCAATTATTTTTAAATAAAATTCATCTGCCCAAGATCAATAATAAAAAAAAAAATGCATGTAAAAAATATTAACGTCAATATGAAATATCTATATTAGTGATTTTTTTTTAAACTAAAGTTGTATTAATTTTTTATAGAAAGGTGAAATATCTAATTTCCAATATTTAATGCATTTGAATACATTGGCTGGACGGAGTTATAATGATCTTATGCAATATCCCGTATTTCCTTGGATATTAAATGATTATGAATCTGATGTACTTGATTTTTCAAATCCTGCTATCTTTAGAGATTTTTCAAAGCCCATGGGTGCTCAATGTCCTCAACGTCTTGAGCAATTTTTAAAAAGGTATTATTTTATTTACAAATAGGTATAATAAGTTATAATAAGAGAGTTCCAGTAGCTAGCATTGTATAAACAGTGTGAGTATTTAAGCTGGATTCCAGTTACCATGTGCCATGAGATCTGTAACAGTCACATACTAGCTGAATGCCAGCTACTGGTAACTAATGTAAATTTGGCTTTAAGATAGAGCTTCGTTGAGTTTGTGGTGACCAGTTTCTCCACCCCTCTATCACACCATAGGCATATAAGGTATACTGTGTTATAACGCTGTTATAATTCATACCTGTGCATGACGAACAAGTTTTTGTCTGCCGCCTAGGCTTTTTCTCAACATACACAGACTACAGTTAACATTTTCTAATTAGCAATAAATTTTTTTTAGAAAATACCTCCTAGCTGTTAAAATACTTATATTTTTGTATTCACACTAATTATCAAATAGCCGGTACTCCTCCCCCCCACTTCAATATATTTTCTATACTGGGTAAACACAAAGTCCAACCTTTATGTCATTTTTAAGATTAGATTGAGCTCATCATAGAAAATTATAGTTTAAAGACTGTAAAACCATTAATTTTGTATTGAATTTTTAAATAAAAATAATGCAATGTTTTGTAATCTTTTATTCAAACATTGTTATTTAAAAATATAAAAATAATTATAAATTTAAAATTGTTATAATCCAGAGTGTCCCTATTATTTTTTAAAACTTGGCACCCATCTATTATTACACAACTATGTAAAGTTGTTTTGAAAACCTTATTCAGAAAACTTGATTTGTCCTTCTGGTAAAATTTAACTGAATTTATATACTTTTGTATTAAGTTAACACGTTAAGGCTTTTAAAAAGGTAACTTATTAAGTTAAAAGCTAATTAAAAAAAAAAAAAGTAACTTATGTAAATAAAATCCCCATTTCTACAAAATAATTTGTTATTATTTCAACAAATACGTATTTTGAAGACAAAATACGTATTGTTGTAGATGTTTTCTTTTTCAGTGTTAAATAATTACTAAGTCGTTCGGTGCGTATACATTCCCTTTTATAGAACAGATGACGTCATCCATCGATGAGCCTGGCCTATATGGTATCGCCATATGATTGTCGATCGATGAGTCATACCGACCATTACAATGTTTTTATTAATTATTTTGCTAACAATTTTAATTTATTATTTGGTAGAGGAATCCCAATTTAACAAATATTTTTATTCTTTGACATTTCTGTTGCTTTCCTTATACTTAATTCTTGATTATTTTTACTTGTTTTAATAATTGTATTGTTTGTATATTATGGTTTTCCTCTAATACCCTGTTAAAATTTAAAACCCTCAATTACTAAAATTATATGGCTTACCAAAAATAACTTAATCAGGAGATAATATGAGACCCATAGTATTAAATATCAATTCTCCAACATGCAATTTGGTAAAATATTTAGTTTTTTCATCTTTCAAGAAATTCGATAGTTTGTAAGTTAAAAATAATATCAATCTAGTAGAAAAATTATCAAATATCAAAATCAATGAAAATGAAATATTGATTTAATTTGATGTAGTGGCGTTATTCCCAAGTATATCAATAGACATTGCATGTCTTGCTCTACATCTATTTTGCCTCTATATCAATGACATGCCAGGCAAAACGGTACTCTTTGCAGACGACATGTTATTCTATGCCACCAGCTCAACTAACAATGTTGCTACCAAAAAACTTCAATCTTAACTCAATATCACTGAAAAATGGCTCTACGACTGGAGAATCACGGTTAACCCACTCAAAACTATAGCGCTAATGTTCTCACACACTGTCTCTTCCCCTCGGTCCAAAGTTAAAAACACTAGCATTAACTCCCTCTAAGAAGTACCTTGGAGTTCTCTTTGATAAGAAGCTGAACTTTTCTAAACATATCAAAACAGTAGTCAACAAAACCAAAGTGGTCAAATACTTATTATATTCTATGCTTTCCAGCCATAATCTCTCAATTAACACCAAATGCTTCATATATAAAACTTACATTCGTCCTATCGCCACATACGCTTCTCCTATCTAGGCCTCCAACATCTTTCAAATAGCTGGTCCAAGCTTGAAAGGCTCCAATCCACTACTCTCCATCAAAACTCCGGCCAACTATAGTTTGTAAATAACATAGCCATTTGTCACCCCACTAACATTATTTCCTCACAACTACATCTCCGAAAATTAGCAAACTAACAGCATTAACCCAAAATTGTGTGAAATTTCCCCAAAACTCGAATAACCATCGATATCTAAAAAAAAAAAAAAAAAAATCGCTAGCCTAGGCACAAAACGATTATAAATCCCTCACACTGGCAGAAGCAAACAGCTTGAAACAGTGCACAAACACCAAAGTAAAGTCAAGCCGAACGACTTAGTAGTTGTTTAACACTGAAGATGAAAATATTGTTTTTGAATTACGTATTTGTTGAAATAAAAACAAATTATTTTGTAGAAATTGGGTTTTTATTTACATATAAATAATTCTATAAGTAACTCAACACCAATAAATGTAACTTGGTTAAAATTAATTTATCTTTTTAACTTAATTATAACTTGTTTATGCCTTGCATATTTATATAATATATAATACAAAAGTAGAAATCACATGATTGTTGAAAGCGCAGCGTAAAATATGTCGTTTTCAGTAATACTGGAAAGCTTCAAATTGCTATATTTTCTAAACGAAGTCGACCGTCAAATTCGGACTTCACCTTTGTTATTTTCAACTTAAAATATGTATCTATTTTCCAAGAAATGGATGGTCCAGTAAAGTAGAAGAGTTTTTATTTTATTGTTTCATATTTTATATTTATTACTACCTATATATTTTTAGTTTTTATACAATTATAATATATTACAGATTATGAGATAATTGAATAATCTGCAAATTGTATTTATTTTAGGTACCGTGAATGGGATGATCCTCACGGTGAAACTCCTCCTTATCATTATGGCACACATTACTCCTCAGCTATGATAGTGTGTTCATATTTAGTTAGAATGGAACCATTCACTCAACATTTTTTAAGACTACAGGTTAGTTGTTTAGGTATTGACGCATTGGTAAACCGCGTGTGATCTACCACACTCCATTAAGATATAGTGTGTAATCAATCGATTATATTATGTATGGTATTGTTATGAAGAAAAAAATATGTTTCTCATAATAAAATTAAAATAACGTTTGAATTTATTTAAAATATTCGAAATTCTTAGTATATTAATAATTTTGTTCAAATATAAATTTATTTAGTTTTTGAATATATTAAAAAATATATAAAACAAAATAATGTACTATATAGTAACTACAGATTAATGACTACAACGAGAATATAAGATGTCTAAACTTATGTTTAGAAATCTAAAGGTTACTAAAAAGCATTGTATCTCTTTGGTAACCAAATCAACAATCTTGTAACTATGTACTATATAGTAACTATGGATTAACGGGGATATAAGATGTCTAAACTTATGTTTAGAAATTTAAAAGTTACTAAAAAACATTTTGTTTCTAAATCTATTGTATTATTATTATGATTTTTTAATATATTCAAAAGATTAACAAATTTATATTCAAATAAAGTTGTTATTACATAATACTAATAATTTCAAATATTTCAAATAAATTTAAACATTTTTTAAAATTTTATTATGAGAAACATAGTTTTGGGTTTCTAAATATAAGTTTAGACACCTTATATCTCTGTTGTATCTATCCAACTGTCCGTAGTTACTGGTACATAGTTAAGATTGTTGCTTTGGACATTTGGTTACCAGGGTGATAGATATTATTTGTTTTATAATATTTTTATTACATAGTTCTGAGGGACATTGTTGTTTTGTTTAATAGGGAGATAAATATTATTCGCTGTTTTATATTTTTGGATTTTTTAAAAAATATGTTTAGAAATCGGAAATTTTGCGTGCTTGTAGAGAAGGATTTCCTAACATTTTTTTAATATTTTGTATTTTGTGTGAAGCGATAAATTTATTGGTTTTGTTTGTATTATGTGTATTTTTTTATGTCTGTATAGTTTTTTTTGGATATGAAACACAGAATTAAGTGTGGATGGATGAAGTGGATGTAGATGATGAAGTCAGATGTTTTGTGTGACAAAAGAATCCCTATTGGGTTAAAAGGTAAATTTTGTAAGGCAGTGGTAAGACCTTCAATGTGTATGAAACAGAATGTTGGCAGTAGATAGAAAGATACAATATAGAATAAGTGTAGCAAAGATGAAAATTTTAAGGTGGATGAGTGGAGTAACTAGAGAGGACAATATAAAGAATAAGTATATAAGAGGTAGTATAGGAGTACTTTAAACAGTTGACAAAATTAGGGCGAATAGATTAAGATGGCTCAGGCATGTATTAAGGATGGAAAAGACTGAGGTAGTAAGATTAGTAAAGTAAAGTAGTAAGTATGTTGATGGAAAGAAGTGAAGAGGAAGACCAAAAAAGATGTGTAGGGAAGTGATAGCAATTGATATGAGGAAAGTGGGGGTAAGTGAAGATGTGGAAGATATAGTTAAGTGGAAATGTAGAACTAGGGTGGCCCATCTTAAATAATTGGTAGAAAAGTTCAAGGAGGAGAAAAAAATATATTTTTTTGTGTAGAAAGTATTGTGTAAGGGATTTGGAGTATAAAGAGCATTTTTGATAATAAATTTAATTGGTACTTAAGAATGGTAATTTTTCGATTTTCCGGTACTTTTTTTTAACGTATAAGAAAACTACCTTTTATAACTGAAATATTTATTTATTTTTATTTCTAATAATATACTAAACTTTGCTTAGTATTGTCTTTTGAATGCATTGATTTATCTTTGCTTTGAAATTAAAAATAATAAAAATATATTACCGTGTATCCTGTTTGAGGATCGAATGTATGTGCATTAATTTACATCATCTGTTTTAGAAAAACTCTAAAAATATTTTTTAATACTTGCACTTAAAAACATGATTGTTGTTATTATATGTACTATAGAAAATAATTATTAATACCTATTAATCAATTATAATTTTTTTTTAAATTTATCTTGTGATATTACAAATAATAAAATAAATGTTGTGTTGGTAGATCATCTGTATTGTCATTGTTAAAACACAAAACCCAGTAGATCACACACTTTACCAATGCTGTTGTTTGGTATAGAATTAATATTAATTAATGTTTTTATAAATATCTTTAGGGTGGTCATTTTGATTTGGCTGATCGTATGTTTAATAGTATCCGAGAGGCATGGTCATCTGCTTCTAAAACTAACATGGCTGATGTTAAAGAGCTTGTACCTGAATTTTTTTATTTGCCAGAGTTCTTAATTAACACAAATAATTTTGATTTGGGTACTTTGATATAGTTACTTGCAGGGCTGTAGTAAAAAAAAAAAAAAAAATACAAAATACAAAGGTTATGTGCACAGGAGATATAATTGTATCGATGAGCAAAAAAAATTCATATTATAATGTAAAATTTGTATAACGTTAACCTTGTGCATGACTAGAGAACGGATTTTATTGTAATTATAAATTTTTATCAAATATTAATAAAAACATATTTTGTAAATAAGTAAGTACCTACATATTGTTATGTAAATTATTTTTTCTCTTTTACATATGTTGGAGTATGTCACAGTTACATATTTAATATTTTCAAATTTCAATAAAAAAAACTTGTAATAATATTTCTAATTTTCATTAAGTGTGGATGGATGAAATGGAGAAAAGCGTCAGGTGTTTTGTATGACGAAAGAATCCATATCAAGTTAAAAAGTAAATTTTATAAGGCAGTGATGAGACCTGCAATGATGTATGGAGTAAAATGTTGGGCAGTAAATAGAAGATAAAACAGAGAATGAGTGTAGTAGAGATAAGAATGTTAAGGTGGTTAAGTGGAGTAACTAGAAAGGATAAAATAAGAAATAAGTATATAAGAGGTAGTATAGGATTGGTTCAATAGTTGACAAAATGAGAGAAGAATAGATTAAGATGGCTTGGACATGTATTAAGGAGGAAAGAGACTGAGGCAGTAAGATTAATAAAGGAAATATATGTTGACAGCAAGAGATTGAGAGGAAGACCAAAAAAGAGGTGGGGGGATGTGATGGCAAGTGATACGAGGAAAGTGAGGATAACTAAAGAAGATGCGGGAGATAGAGTTAAGTGGAAGTGTAGGACTAGAGTGACCGACCCCAAATAATTGGGAAAGAAGGCAAAGGAAAATAAGAAGTTTTCATTTTATCTTCCTACAATATTCTCAAGTTGATTAAAATAAGAAATGCGAAAATAATATTTTCAGTAAAATTTTATAAATACATAAAAAAGTTAATTACAATAACATAGGATCACATATTATTTACTGAAGTTTAAACATTTATAAATTGTTAGTTTCATATTTCTTTAATATAATAATAATATCTTTAAAATTATACTTATATAAAGAATCTCTCATTTATCGGTGATAAGATGTCATATTTTGACGGTTAGTCAGTATAAAAACAGTCTACAACCGAATTATTGTCATTTTAATTTTTCATATAGTGGGTAATATGTAATTTCACATTTTTAAAATTAGATAATACAATAAAATCTGTTTCCTAGTCATGAATTATGATAAAAGAAAAAAGATAAAATTATATAAATTATGTATCCAACTTCAATAAATTCAAAATGTATTAAATTTTAATAATTTTAATAATATTAAAATAATATATGGAATCACAAAGGGTGCTATCCTTACAAAAAGGTAATCATTGTTTATGCCAAAATATTAGAGCTATATGTTGTTATCCCCTCACCCCCTCTCTGTATACCACTCACTACAGCCTTGGTTATTTGTATATTATTATTAGGAATTTTTTTGATGTGAGTATATTTAGGTTGTAAGCAAAATGGAGTACAATTGAATGATGTAGTTTTACCTCCATGGGCTAAAGATGATCCACATGAGTTTATCCGAGTACATAGAGCAGCACTCGAATCTGAATATGTATCACAGCATCTTCATGAATGGATTGATTTAATATTTGGTTACAAACAATTAGGCCAACCTGCAGTACAAGCTTGTAATCTTTTTCATCATTTATTTTATGAAGGAAATGTTGATATATACAGGTAAATAAAATGCGTATTATTACCTATTATTATTTAATAAATATTTATTATTATTATATTTAGTATTGATGATCCATTAAAGAAAAATGCAACAATTGGGTTTATAAATAATTTTGGTCAAATTCCAAAGCAACTTTTCAAGAAACCCCATCCAAGTAAAAAACAACCAAATAATAGAACATCAATGCTTGATGCTGCTAATCCGATATTAAGTTCCAATACTAATTCAACTTTTGGTGACAAACTTTTCTTTTATCATTTAGATAATTTGAAACCTTCATTACAACCAATCAAAGGTTAGTGTATAAGTAGAGTCTGGATTTATATTCACTAACAACCATCCAAATACACATTAAATATGCATAAATGTATAAATCTATACACTAAAACGTTTAAATATGCAACTTAAAAATTGTCAAAGAAAATTTATTTTCAAATAAATAATAAATATAGTACCAAATATAAATAATGGTTTTAAAACCATTTTATTTTCAAATATATATAGTTATAGGGTTTTCATACATAAATATAGATACCTTAAATCCCTGTCCATCCGTCTATCCTAATGGTTCATTGTCATAGTTACTAGAGAGATTTTTGATTTGACAATCGACTGTCTTTACAATAAATTAACAATCATATTAAGTGTGATTGACACACTCAAAGATAGTGTTTTTCCTAATATCCGTACGTCTGCCTGTCCTTACTATTTGTTGCCGTGGCTAGCAATATCAATATTTATAATTTGTATTTTATTGGTTTTAAGTACGGTATATAATCATATACTGTGGATTTAAGTTTCTATGCATATTAAATTAAGTTAAACAAATTGTTTTAAAAATGTTTGTGAAAATAAAAATAGAATAGTTTATTGTTTTTATTAATTAATAAATTAACTAGGTAGTAAAGAGTAGGCTTTCCTAACTTATTTAAATTTTTTATCTATAACAAAATAAGTCATAAAAAGTTTCAACCAAATTTATATTTTGTTATAAAAATATTTGTGGTTAATAATAATGTTAAAACACTAAAATATGCACTAAAAGATGAAATATGTAGTTAAAATTGTTAAATTACTCAAATATTAAATGTCAAAAAATGTGAAAACACGCATTAAAAACATTTGTATTCTTAATCACATCATTTTTGTAATGTATAATTTGCATATTTTGTATAACACACGGTCAATCAAAAAAAAAAAAAATATATAAGAAAGCCTACAAATCCAGGCTCTAAGTTATAAGATTTGTGTGAGTTGTTTTACTAATCGTTATGGAATTTTAGAACTAAAAGGTCCTGTTGGTCAAATTCTTCAAGTTGAAAAGAATGTATTAGCTGTTGAACAGAATAAAGCATTAATCCCACCCAGTTTTAATAAAACTATAACTTGGGGTTTTGCTGATCATAGTTTGAGATTAGCACAATATGAAACTGATAAACCTATTGTAACATGTGAAAGTTCAAGTCAATCGCCTGGTGAAATTGTAACATGTGTTTGCCCTACATCTAAGACAGTTATTACTGCGGGAACTAGCACAGTAATTTAGAATATAAATTAAAGGAAACATAATTGTAACTATATAGTATTATATTATATATTTTTACAGGTCTTAACTGTATGGGAGTTAGATTCAAACAATAAATATTTAAAAATCGTGGACAATTTGTATGGACACACAGAAGCAGTGACTTGTTTAGCTGCTAGTGACACATATAATATTGTTGTTTCTGGTAGCAGAGATTGTACAGCTATAGTTTGGGATTTATGTACAAAAGCTTTTGTGAGGCAATTAAAGAAACACAACGCTCCAGTGGCAGCCTTAGCAATTAATAATTTAACAGTTAGTAAAATTGTAGATAAATTTGTTTTTTGTAGTTTGTTTAATG
Source organism: Pemphigus obesinymphae (assembly GCA_025469235.1). Classification (NCBI taxonomy): domain Eukaryota; kingdom Metazoa; phylum Arthropoda; class Insecta; order Hemiptera; family Aphididae; genus Pemphigus; species Pemphigus obesinymphae. The sequence continues at coordinate 41,621 of JAIPRL010000690.1, forward strand.
TAGACATTTTGAATATAATTAGGGACAAATAGCTTCATGTGCTGGTACTATGTTACACGTTTATACTATAAATGGTGAAGAATTAGCTAATGTTGATACAAGTGTTGGACGTGCTGATAGAATGCAACAAATATTATGTGTAGCTTTTTCACAAGCTATTGATTGGGATCCTCAAAATGTTATTATTACGGGATCTTCGGATGGGGTTGTTAGAGTATGTGTAGACATGTTTATGGTTAAAGTAATTGTTACTACCTACTTAATGTGAATGTATATTCTGTAGATGTGGTCTATGGAATATGTACAAGTGCCTAAAGTTCCATTAAATACCCTGTCAAAAGACTGTAGTGATGAAAAAGATAAAGATATTGAAGATAATTGTAGTTTATTAAGAACACGGCCAATTGCTGTTCAGAGACTTGTCAAACAATTAAGTATATCTTCAGAAACTGTAAATGAACAAGGAATAGTAATGAAAAGTGGATCCGAGAGTAGTTTATCAGAGCATGAGCCTAAAACTCCTGTAAAAAAGATTGGAGGAATTGATAAAATAAGTTTTGCTGATGAAAATAATTCAACTCCTCCAATTCCAGTAATGAGAAAAAAAAGGTATTTAAGATATTTAAGATCATGAATAATTTGTGATTTTGTTATTCTAATTTGTTTTTAGAGCAATGAAACCTAATCCATTACTTCGAAAATCTGAATGTAACACATCAAGTTCAACTGATGAACCAAATAGCCAACAAGAATCTTTATTAGTAACAGATTCTGCAGCATTAAGATTAAGTAAAAGTGAGACTAATCTCATTGAATCATTTGTAATTGTTGACCAAGATGATTTAAGCCCAAAGACCAAACCCATAAACCCTTTCCGTGGATTGAGAGATGGTATATTAAAAATATAATTTTATAAATTTTATATAAACAATGTAATGTATAATTTATTATGCGATAGGTTTTCAATGGCAACGTCAATTAGTATTTCGTAGCAAATTGACCATGCATACAGCATACGACCGTAAAGATAATACTGAACCAGCTTCAATAACATGTATATCAATTTCAAAGTATGTTTAAAATCAAATAATTTATCATTTGATACTATAATTGTTATTGACACTTTATAATACTATAACAGGGACCACCGGACTGTGTATGTTGGTGATGCTCGAGGACGAGTTTTTACATGGAATGTTGCTGAACAACCAGGTAAAGGTGTAGCTGATCATTGGTTGAAAGATGAAGGGGCAGAACAGTGCAATTTATGCGACGTCCGATTTTCTTTATATGAAAGACGACATCATTGCCGTAATTGTGGTCAATTATTTTGCTCAAAGTAATTATGAACCATTTTTTTATTTTGTATTGTTGCTAAAATCTACATTTATAGGAAATACAATAATTGTTTTCACTATTTTTTATTCTTTTGTTTAGGTGTAGTAAATATGAATCTGAAATATCAAGATTACGAATATTAAAACCAGTGCGGGTATGTAAACCATGTCACACATCATTGCAGTCATCCAAACACACTTAGTTCCTATAAGTATGTCAATGAAAATTTATATAAATTATAAATGTTAACCCAAGAGGATTTTATGAACTTATATAATCTAGGCTATGTAGTATGTAACCTCTACATACTATGCCTTAATAATAACAAGTAATTGTATTTTTACCAACCCACCAAATTTCTAGTCCATGTTGACATTTTTTATGAAAGAATATTGTTTAAAATTGTTACCATATATTCTCATAGCAATTTGACAATAATTTAAATATTTTATATGAAAAAATCCATCAAGTTTCCATTAGCTATAGGTCTTGGAAATAGATTTGTAAGTGAAATATTCCCTATAGATTTATTAAATATGAATGCAAATAGAAAATATAATAACACTTAACAGTTTGATTAACTATAGAATTGAATCAAGCTAATATAATGGATTTCTTAAAATTGTTGTTGAGATTTAGTATTGATTTTTATTGGTAACTGTCATTATTATTTTATAAATTTGTTTATATATTTGTTTTTTTTTTTGTTTATTTAAAATACATGACTGGAGCAAATTTTACCTGTTAGTTTCCGTCCAATCATATTTGTATAGCTATTATAATATTATGACTTCCCACTTCCTTATTCTTTGATCAAATTAATGAAAAATCTAATAGGTGGCTACTTCTTCTTTATTACATATTTTTAATGTATTGATTTTTTTAATTTTATATGTTTACAATATCACCTGCATTTATTATTATTATTTATACTTAATTTAATATGTTTATCTCAGTATAATTATCTTGTATGCATCACAATATAATCTAAAATATTTTATTAGTATATAAATACTGTAAACTTTTATTTATATATTATATAAGGTATATTTAAAAAGTAGAGCATAAACAAGTAATATGACTTTGATGAATCTTTTTTAGTTTATTTTCTCTCTTATTTATTATGTAACTATTATTTTTATTAACTCAATATTTTAGATATTATTGTACTACGGTCTACTTATATGTCTATTAATTTATTTGGTAGGCATAATAATAAATCATAGTATTGTATTTAGAAATAGATACAAATTATTTAGGAATTAAGATAATGTATACAATCAGTGTATAGTATATTCATTATATTATACTTTTGAAGTGATTACATTTTTAGTTTAAACAATATTTTTCTTACATTCCAGACAAAAAGAACTAAAGAATTTACTTAATTTATTGTTGTGTAGTTTTTAATGGAATCAATCTGTGATAAATTACCAAAATATTTTATGTAAAAATAAAATAAATAGATGTGCGACATAAACAATATAAAGGTAAACATTTTAATATGACATTTGCTTTTGCTATGTAGAGAGAATTCTTTGGACAAAATAATTAATATTTAGTGATCGACAGTAAAAACTCAAACTATTACTACTAAATATGAAGAATTTGTGCTATTTTTGTTGCTCATCCTCATTAAAAACAATAAGGGCATTAAATTAATATAATTTTGATAACATTATATTATATTATATCATATGTAGATTACACAATCAACAAGTTATATACTAATGCAGACACTCCTGGTTACCAAACAATGAAACATTGAACATTTTTACTGACCTTGATAGCTGTGTGAATAATTAAAATTTTGGACATTTCTTTATAATAATGAAGAAAAACGAGACACCGTTTCATTATTATGACTTTATTTTTATTTATTATTATTATGATTTGCCGATATTAATATAACAATTATTATTAATTTCATGAATATACTGTAAATGGTATCATAAAGTTTATTAACGGATATAAATTGCCTAATTGTGTTGAGGAAATTATTTTTCATAAATAATGAAATGATGTTAGTTGTTGCACTTAAAATTAATTAGAAAAAGTCACGTTATTTAAAATATTTATGGTTTTATTTACATTCCATTACTTTTGTGTTTTATATTATTATTTATTGTAGTAGCTGTTTAATTTTATTTTATAATTCTTATGTTTGCATACAAAATTCTCCAGATATAGTTTATTTTATTCACACCCTATAAACTATATTGCTAAGAATTCATATGACAATCAGTGGGTAAGTGACCAACCGAATGGCAGTTATTCATTAATTTATACAATAGTATCATTAAAATAAAAAAATTAACTATTTGAACTTATTTTGCTAAAATAAATTATGTGTTATTATTATTATGTATAAATAAATAAATTTTACTTAAAAAGTTTCTAAAGAGTGATTCTGTTAAATTGGCTCTACATATGCAACATTCACCAAATTCCGAATATTTGAATATATATATATATATATATATATGTTGCTACCAAATTACAAAGTTTTAACTAAATATTCTTAAGTATAAAGGAAAAATACTGAGAAAAATGAATATTTATCTTCTTAAAGTATCTACTAATATGAATACATTTTCTATCAGAAAGCTCTTTACCCAAAAATTCTTAACTCGACTCTTACCCAAAAAAGTATACACAATATAAATTGTCAATTGCATGTGTTGTCACAAATTTCAAATCAAGACAAGATCACTTTCATTGGTGGGTAAAAATTGAAAACTAAACAAAATTATATTTGAAAACCTATTTCAAATGGCTTCAGAAATTATTTGAGAATGAATTTCTCAGCATTTGATATTTTATTAAGATCAATTAAAAATAAAACAAATAAGTAATAGAACCAGACAAATTATGATAGTGATATAGTTAATTATGGGGGATGAGAGAGATAGATCCCACAGAGTCTTTTTTATTGATTGGTTATAAGTGTTAACTATAATAACATAGTGTGCGCATTACCATTTTAAAGTATAAAAAGTCTATTTACCATTTTACCTAGTTCAAGCACATGAAGTCCAAATTTTATTCATCATGAACTTTCAAAACGGGGTACAATATTAATTTGAGCAAATTAATTTTCATTTATCAAAATTACCGATATAAATAAAAATAAAACTAGTTTTTAATCAATAGTATACAATAATATATTTTTATTGAACACGTTTTTCCTTACTCTGTAAAATGCATAGCCATAATGATTATTATAAAATGGGCCAACTTCAGTGTGATATTTTAGTGAAAAATAACAATAAGATTTGCATTTGATAATAGGCATACTGTATATGTTGTCTCGTGTTTACAGAAAATTATCAATAAATAATTTGTTTATTTTTAAAGTTTATAACTATATAATTAATATATATATAATAATTATATTATATATATATATATATATATAAATTAAATTACATCACAAAATTCTCGAAAAACAATTGTTGTTGCGCTTTAATTTCTAAAAAATCTTCCATAAATCGAACTTTGATCAGAACCATTTTTATACCAGTGGTGTATTTGAGGCGTGGGACTGACAGGGCAATCAGGCCTTGGAATTTTTTTTATTAATTATAAATTATAAATCATTATTTATGTTAATTCAAAAAATTGAATGGATCCTTAGGGAACTGGAAAGCATATTTTAAAATTTTCCTGAACAATTTTATCAAATCTAAGAAAATCGTTTAAAAAAATAAGAAAAACACCCATTTTTAAAAATTTAATATTAGTATTATATTACAATTCCAAAAATAATGATTATAGAGACATTGAATTTGTATTTTAGTCCTTTTTGCAAAATTGTAATTTTTCAAAATATATTTTTAAACAATTTATACTGAAATAAACTAAATTACTTACTCCTAATACTTAGGAAACAACCTAAATTTCAAGCAACAAAATATTATGGTATAATCTAAATAACTTCGCTTTCCTAGGATATTAAAATGGTTATTTAAAATAATTTTTTCTATAATATAATTTTATTAATTTTATTATTTACTCAAATTGTAGGGAAGGGATTTGTGATTAGCACTACCTAATGAAAATCCTATGATCCATACTACTAGGTGCTAGATGTTTACTGAATGTAATTTGTCAGCTATATGAATCTTCAACCTTTGGAAAATACCACATGTGTATATCTGGTTTTATAATAATTTATAATTTGTAGTACATTACTTTCCAAAGTTGAGTATAGATGAGGCATTGCTTATTAATATAATAATTGAGTCAATATAAAATTAACATAACATAACTTCGATAACTGTTATTGATGTTTTGTATCCTTTTTATATATCCATTCTGTGTAGTTATTTATATTTAAATATAAATATTAATAGGTAAATTATAATATATAATAAATTAATTTCGATAAGATTTAAAAAAAAAAACATTTTGTGAAATTATCTAAAATATTACATGTACCTACCTATGTTTAAAAAACAATAGCTTTTTAATACTAAAGGATTCATCAAGTTATATTAGTTTTTTTAAATATAATTTATACATTTTATTATTATTGTTACCAATATTGTAATGTATGCAGTGTTGAGTGCATATAAATATTTGGACAGATAATATTATAAATGAAATATAATATATCGTAGGTAAAAAATGTTTTGCTTGTATAGAATTAGATTAATATGTGTTATTATTCAATAGTCAAACTTTATACGTATTTAAAATATGAAATGTTTATGCATTTAAATAAAATATTCAGTGATGTCGTTAATATTATGTACTAATAATACACAATCAATCAGAAGTATAATATTATGACTGATATGATGTAATGCAATTAGGCATTGAAATATATTTAATAAAGTACTTTATGGTTTGATATTATATTATATCACTACCTATCTATTATACCCTCATCTCTTTTTTAGTCTTTATCTTCCACTCTTTCCATCAACATAAAATTCCCTTTACTACTCTTATTGTCTCTGTCTCTTTCCTCCTTAAAACATACTCATCTATCTCAATATATTTTCCTTAATTTTGGTCTTACTATTGGAGCCATTTCTATACTAGGTGGTAACCCTTATATATTTGTTTCTTATATTTTGTCCTCTCTTGTCACTCTATACATCCATCTTAACATTCTCATCTCTACCACACTCATACTCTGTCTTTTCTATCTTTCTATCTACTGCCTGATTACTGTCTTATAAAATTTACCTTTTGACCTAATTGGGATCCTCCTGCCACACAAAATATCTAACACACTTCTCTCCACTTCATCCACCAACACTTAATCTTATGTGTTATATCTATCTCAAAATTACCATTCTTTTAGAAGAGATCCTTAATACATGAACCTCTCAACCTCACTTAACTTCATTACTTGCTTTTCACTATTCGCTTTGGGTTTCCATTCTCTAAAATCATACTCTATTTATATTATATTTTATTTTACCCATCCTAATCCTTAACTCTTTCCTCTATAGAGTTTCTCTCCACTCTTCCAGTATACCATTTATTTCTATATCATCTATAAATACCATGCACCATGGTACATCACCCTATTTATCTTTTGTTATTTCATTTATTACTAGGAAAAATAAATAAGGATTCATGACAAACTTGGGTGCACTCCTACTCTGACTATAAAATCCTCAGTTTCATCACCCAAACTCTTTACTTTTGTACTTGTTCCTTTATACATTAATTATATTGGTAACTTTTTCTTCATTAATGTCCATTTTAAGATTTCTCTAAGAATTCTATTATATGCCTTTTCTATTATTTATATACCAATAAATACCATATACAACTTCATCTTCTTTTCTCTACTAACTATTTAATACAAAATATTGGTGGCTCCATTGTTGTCTTCCCTGGCATAAACCCCAAACAAATGTCACACTTCTTACTCTCTTATCTATTACCTTTTCTCGGATCTTCATACTGTGATTGGTAAGTTTTATTCCTCTATAATTTCCACATTCCTGTACATCTACTTTACCCTTAAATATTGGTACTATACAACTCTTTCTCCATTCAAGGGAATTTTCCCTTCAACTAGTATTTTATTAAATAATTACTCAACCTATACCAACCACCCTATACCTAAACTCCTAATGCTTTCCATACTTCTACTAGTACACCATTTTCTTAATTTTCATTTTTCTAACTTTTCACACTTCTTCTCTTATTAAATTCAGCATACCCGAAATCTACTCAACTTGATCTACTGGAAATTCCTTATTTAATAATTCTTTAAAATATTTTTATTTTAATTATATAATTTTCAATTGTGTAAACATCTAAACACAAGAATATAAATATTATATTAAATTCCCTTTGTGGATGATTGCTTCATACTATGTTAAAATGTTGCAATGTGACACTGCCTTATGAGAGAACCAAGGCATGGCAGTGCGTCAATCAAAGTTGGGAAAGAACCCTATGGTTCCTGAATTATGAGTGAGAGCAAAATTGTATAATTTAATTAAAAAATGTGGTTTGCTTAGAAATTATACTATCACTGCTTATGTGAGATAAAAGCAAAAAGAAATAAAAATTTTATTATTTCATTACATTTTATCTTTAAAAATTAATAATAAAATAATATATAAATAAATAACTAATGGAAGAGTAAATTTTATAAAATTATAGGTATATCTTCCTCCATTATATTATTTAAATAGGGACATTTACTAGTTGATTGTAATGTTCCCAGGTATATCCTAAATTGTATTGTAACCATAATAATCACAAACCATGAACTGTCTAAAAATTCATAAGTCAAAAGACAATAATTTAAAAAGTTAAAAGATAACAAATTGATAAAACTTTATAAAAGGTTTGAAGTTTGAAACCTGCGCAAAAATTCTTTAAAATTACATTTTCAACAAAATGAGACAACTTGTGAGAACATTTTTGGATGGCAACTTGTACATAATTTTGAAACATCTGATTTTGTTTTTTATTTACAATAAGATGAGAGGCAATTTGAGTATTTTGGGAGAAACTAGTATGCTCTGGTTAGTTATGTATACAAATTTAAATACATTTTTAGGTGGTTATTTTATGGAATTAAATGCCAACATAATAATATATAGTCTATATTAACTATATTATAATTATTTAGGTATTACTATAATATGCGGTTTATTTCATCCCCACGATATACCGATATGTTTTTAATATAGTGTGCAATTTTTTTTAAAAATATGTAAAAACTATTTCACATATTTCAAAATAAAATTAATATAGACAATAATATTAACATTTTAAATTACCTAATTTAATTTATTATCCTAATAAATTATCTTTGTCTTAAAAAAAAATATAATTAATTATAATATACTTTCTAATAATAGTAAATGAGGAGAGACTGGAGTAACACATAGTTGTATTGATTTATTTACAAAATGAAAATTAGTATTTATAAATAAATAAATATTGATCAATTGATAAATGTATTTAATATAATCTATATTTTTTATTTAATAAATAATTTCTATATACGTATATTAATAAGTTACACCTATTGTACAATATTATAGGTAAACTGAATAATTTCAATAGTGAACTAAATTACATATTATCTTAGTATTGTTTTAGTAGACCGGATAATATATGAATAGATTGGTAGACTGCATATTGCATATAGTACCATTATTTAGGAGCCATTCAAATATTACTTCAGTATAATTTTATAACCCCCTTCCCCTCTTGTTAGATAATACAGCACATACCATATCACCCTTTCCCCTAGACACGGATGTAATACTTGAATGGCCGCTTATATAAAATACTTCAAAATTAGTTCATTAATTGTAAATAATGAATTATATAATTCAATAATTTATTCAACATTTAAGAAAGATATTACGTAATGTTTTAAATAAATACATGCACACATATAATGTATTAATACAGTAGCCGAAGTTTATATTTACTATTTACTATTAAAATATAACAGTTTATTATTAAAAAATTCACAAATTTTGTATAATAAAATATTATAAAAAAGAAAATTTTTATTAACATTTTATTTTTTTAAGTTCCAAATAAGTCTTGAAAAGCATTAGGTAATAATTCAATAATATCTGTTGTTATCATATTTCTTCCTTTTGCTTTAAATGCTATTTTATTTGTTCGTCTAGTAAGTGCACTAGCTGCATAAGCAGCAAGAACTTCTGGACCCAATTCATCATAATAGTGAGTTTGTTTAGAAGCCCAATAAGCAAAAGTGCCCATACATCCAGCTAAAATATCTCCTTGGCCACCGCAACGTCTAGCTGAACCTTGTTCATCACACACTAAAGTACCTCTTTTGTTTGCTATTACATCTTCAGCACCTTTCAGTACTATTACATAATTGTCACCTAATATTTTCATTACAGTTTGTACTTCAGTAACTGTTTGTTCAAAAGTTTGATGCCCGATCAGTCTACTAGATAATTTGGTTAATTCGTGAACATTTGGAGTAAGATAAATACAACCATTATAATTTTGGAATGTTTCTGGTTCAATTATGTTAAGTGAATCTGCATCAGCTATTATTGGCATTCTTTTATTGCTGAAATTTGATTCTTTACTGATGTGTTTGAAAATTTGTCTTACAGCATCTTGAGCAATAGGGCTACAACCTAAACCAGGTCCAACAACCAAAGAATGAAGTTTTTCCAACCAGGGTGTTAAAAGGTTAATGCAATTTGGATTGTCTAAATAAGGTAACACAATGAGTTCTGGAGAAAATGACTTTATGACTGGAGCAGCAGATTTAAAACAAAATACATAGACAAGATCAGCTCCTGTACGTAAGGCACTAATTGCTGCATAATACGGAGCTCCAGTGTACTCATCACAACCTCCAATAACACCAATCCTTCCTGATTGTCCTTTATGAAGATTGTGTGATAGAGCTGGTAACAAAGTTTTGCATTTATTCAGCATATTTATGTGTGAAGTCATTATGTGAATAATCTAAATACAAATAAGAAACATTAAATTTAGAAAAATAGAATTGACTATTTACATTGTATGCAGAAAATACAATTTTTAATATATAATTGATTATTTACATTATATCATTATTAAATAAATAATAAAAATTATATAGGTACCATAGGCACCTAGAGAGGGATGTAAGATTGGATAGTTGCCCCTTCTGGTTTTTTCGGGAATACATAGTAACCTACTAAATAAGTATTATAATTTTGTAGAATATACTAAAATAACGGGTATAAATAGAAATAATGTTCTATAGGTATTACACAGATAACCCAAATTTAGAATATCCATTTCGAAAATTTTTTGAAATAATTCAGCCTTCCTCAAATCATGGATTATTTTGGTTCAGAATCTTTGAACGCTGTCCTAGTCTAGCAAAAACTGAAGTGATGCCGTTTTTAGGATGTGATTAATAGTACTTACATACCTACATCCAAAAATTAAAAATTAAAAATGAGACTTGGATCCATTTCCATGTATTAGTTGTAGTATTTGAATGTTAAGGTAGAGCCTTGTTGAGTTGGCAACGACTGGTTTCCACCTCGCTACCTCACCATAGTCAAACAACACTACTTAAGCATATAGAGCACTAATATTTATTAACTATTGTCATACACAATTAAAATTAAACTGATAGTTTTGAGTTTTATTTCCAAATGCCAAATTAAATATTTGTTTAGTCAACAATTTTATTTTTATCAATATTATATAATTTTATTATACTTTTATTATTTTAATCTATTCACTGGAGCAGGGAATAAACATAAACCACAGGTTGAATGATTTTCATGATCTATGCAAATAATATGGCATATTTTATTGAATTAAAAGTTGATTTTTCAAATATATTATTTATCCCTACTTATTATAATAGACGTCAAACTATAGGTTATAATAAGATTAATGATTATAGTTTGACGAAGCATTACTTACGAATACAATTAAAGCTGTCTGTTCAAAGTTTATTTTCACTTTAAACGCAGATTCATAAACTATTTTTATAAATTATTGTTACTAATTACTATTATAAATTTATACATACTTTTGAATGACATAAAAATAATACAAAAATGAAAAAACGTTGTTTACAATTTTATATACATTTTTATCAAAACCTGTTATCGCTTTAATTTTCATCAGGGCATAGAACAACGATAGCAAACCACAGAATATTCTGTGAGCAAACTACGATCCAAACTAGGTTCCATTTGTACACAGAACGAAATAATAAATACATAATATACAAAAGTGTACTCCCTACTCATGAACGTTAGAGAATATTCATGTCCCTACTATAAGATCATAAATTATATGAATTCATATCTGTGCTAAGATTTAAGTTCGTGGTTCCAATATAGGTACCACCAGGAATCTAGGAAAAAATATCCGCTCGAAAATAAGGTAGGAAAATATATCCGGTCATTATAATTTTTTATATACAGAGTATAACTGGACTATTTAACAGGTGCAATAAGATTTTTCTAGTGAATATTTTTAAGTAATTTTTTTAAAATTATTATTACATATATAAATGAAACGACACAAATATGACGAACGAACGAAATGTATACAGCGTATAACACAGATGAACAGATGGGTATATACTATATCGTAAATAGTATTAGTACACACGATATATAGCGTAATCTGTGTAGTATTGGCACAGAATATATATTATATTCTGTTATATTCTGTGCTATTGGTAAATTATAAGGTAGGTATTTCTATTTACCTACCATTTTAGTACCTACGTTTTTGACATTATTACTATTAATTATTAATTTTCGAGTTATTTGCTAAAATTAAGATAAGATATTTCATATTTATTTATTTATAGGTACACGGAAAAAAACATTGACCGGATATATTTTCCTACATTGCGGTTATTTTTTCCGCGTACCACTACCAGATAGCAACTATTATTATATAATTTATAATATAGCATATAATCATTCTGAATAATATTCAAATGTTTTCACCATGACAAAATAAATAGGTACTTAAATATTTTTCATGGTTTTTACGTATTCACCACAAGAATCATATCCGTCCATATCAAGGCTCCAGCCTTTGGAAGATGTCTTATTGTTGGCTATTGCGCTGAACATAATTCATATCTCTGCGCTGCTTTAGTATTTATTATTTACTACATAATATAATGCAAATTATTTATGTTTTACACGATATAAAACAAGTGTGTTTAGAGGGGGTGTTGACTCACGATAGAAAAAAGAATAAATAAGAAATTGGGGTAAATTCTTCGGGACGCAGAATACAGTGAGACATGTAAAGGACAAATTTGTAATGGCAAAAAACGTTAAATATACAATGACCTAACAAAAGTTTTACCATTGACATATTATATTAAATAATTATATTTATAACCATAGAAATAGTCCGTGATTATTTTTCTGAAGTCTAAAGAACTATTAACTGAAGATTTTTTTTAAATGGAAAATAAGTTTGAGTTATTATTTATGTTATATTTTATACTATCTTTTAAGACCAAACATTTTTTTTTGATTAGATGGTCCTTTAATAACAAGTAGTTTTTTTACTTTATTAAAATTAAAATTTAGTACTTATGTATGGAAAGTGTGACTAAACATTCCACATAAGAGGGGATTGTCTTTTTACAATTGTGCCATCGTTTTGTTCACATCCACAAATATTTAGAATTTAAAATTCTTGATGTAAAATAAACATTTATTTGTGAATGAAAGAAATGGCTTGAGTAAGACAAGAGCAAATAATCAACTGTTAATTACAAAATGGAAATAACATGATGTATTACACATACATATTTGTTATACATATGTGATATGTATAACAAATGTTTGTCATTTTATTAATTTAAATAAGTCATTTTTATTTTTCCAATTAAATCTATACATTTTTGTTATTTGATGTAAAAAAAGTTCAATTGTTATTTTATAATATTACCTATACTCCCAAATTATACTTGAACATATTATATATTTAATTATTAATAGATTTATTTGTAATAATTGAATTTTATAATAGAAGTTCCAATGAAAAGTATTTCAACATCTATAATAGCTATTACAGTATTAAACAAAAATTCTTCCAAATGAATGTATTTAGATGACAAAACGCTAAAATTATATTACATTTAATAACATTTTTCTCAGAATAATATGTTTTAAAATCTCATTTATAATAAATAATATATATTATAATATAGTATAATAAATATTAAACATAATATTTGAGAAATTAAGTGTGACTATAGTGATTTTGCATTAACATTTAACTGTATTTTATGTAGTTTAATAGTAATTTTTTTCCCAGAATTCTTTTTCTTTTCTTTCGTTGATGACTTCTTTCAGGTATGGTTCTAGATAACGGTCATCCTATTTAAACAACAATTTAAAGATATTATAGTACCTAATACAAATTTAATGCAATTCTTATGTATTTAAATATTACTTCTTCAAACTTTGTCCATTGTTCTTTAGGCAATTCTATTTTTTGTAAAGAGAGCTGCATTGCTCGTATTATTCTGTATGTCCTTTCATCTACTTTGTGTGCTGGCAATCTTCTTAATGCTTCCTTAACATCTTCATTTTCTTGTAACACATCATCATGATGCAATCCTATTTTAGACAGATAATAAACAACAATTATTATATATTTGTAAATATATCGTTTAGTAATATTTACCATATTTATTAAAACCGGAAAGATTATAAGCCCATCGACGTACAGCCACTAAAATAACAGAAAAATTTGTGTGTAATGTTTTTATAAAAAGTAAAAACAGTATTATCGTTTACGTACCCTTGGAAGCTAAAGCTTTCATAATAGGCATGGTTGGTTGAAATAATAAGTAATTTCTCTGTTAAAAGAATATGTATTACGGTTCCGTTTCTGACGAAAATTGAAAGAAGAGAAAATTTTAGGTTTCTGGGATTCTGAAAATGTCTCTTATCATATGACCTTTATCAAAATTGAGGATTTATACAGTATAGCCAATAGATTTATGATACATATTGTGGTTATGTACAAACAAAAATTTGTAGTTGATCTTTGAATGTTTGGAGGGAAATTTAATCTTACAATGAACATTATAATATCATTATCATCAACTCCACTAGGACTTCGAACCGAGTCTCTCATACTTTTTCAAGAGTTGCAATCAATCCAATTTGACTTTTAATTATAAACTTTATGGAAAGTTCGATGTCGGATGTTACAATTAAATTCTCCAATCATTATTAAATTAAAATCTGTGATAGAAAGTATAAATGATGCATTGATGCTCATCACCAAGCATTTCGGATGTAATCTATGGAAAAATATATTAGTTTTTAGAGACAACTAAAAATTAAGGTTTAATCTTATTTTAATCAATGTAAGTACATAATTAAAAATCATGTACTAATTTTAAAGAAAACATTTTGTACAGATACATTTGATATAATTGATGTTATTTTTACAATAATAAAATATTTTACATAATCGGTACCTATATAAGTTAAATATTATTATATATCTATATAGTATGTTAATACATTCTTGTTTTTAATGTTCATAATATGTTTAATTATCAAGTTCTAAATTTTATTTTATACGAAATATGAACTTTAGATGTTGTATTAGCTTTTGTGTATTACTGGAATTCCATTTGTAATCTAGAATTATTTGTTCCAGAGAAGAAAACTACTACAAAGATGAGTGTCTTTGATATTGAAAAAATGGCTGGAACCATTGATAACCTTAGCATGTGTTTAGATGTAATGTTATGTTGCAAAGATACTGATGGTGGGGAAGATATATTAAAAGCATGCGAGCAGTTGGATAATTTAGTAATATCATTTGACGATCAAATTAATATTCTCAAAGAGGCTTTGACCAAAGAAAAAACTGCTCGTGAATCAGTAAGTCAACTTGAGTATAACTTGTTATTTTTTTTAAAATTGTATTTTAATAGTCGTTTCAAAGACAATTGGACGAATTGAAGGTGATCGAGGAAAGATGTAATCATATGATAGTCAATATTCCATTAAATGCCTCCCCAATCAATGAGCATGAACCACATCAGTATACTCAACAATATGAGATGAAAGACAAAAGAGAATATAGTTTAAATAATATGACCAACATAACTATGTCACCTGTACCAAAATGGAATGATTCTAATTCCCCAGCTGAAACTACTTTATATCATACTTCTACATCAAATGGTACAGTAATGAGTACTACTATGATGGGACAGACTTTAAAATCACAGAGTACTAAACAAGTATCTGATATACCACTTCTAAAATCTGTTGATAATAATGAAATGGATTCTGTTCCAAAGTAAGTAAAATTATTATATATTTTTATACTCTGTTCACTGTAAGATCATTTCAACCTTTGGCCTCGCATGCCACCATTTACGAGAACATTATATTATTATAGTATTGATAACTAACGTATACACATAATTTAAATCACCTACTCAGAGCAACGGAGCGCGATGTAGCTACAGTAGATAGTGGACACGCATTGAATGTGAATGCTGAAATGGTGATCGACTTGGTAGGGGATGCAGTTGTTACCTGATTGTATTGCCGCCGGGTACTGTTCTTATTGTGAACAGAGTATACATATCAATAGCGTTTTTCTATTAGTTACTCATTGTATTGTCTTATACTTTATTTAGGTATATGAAAGGTCGTTTAACGTCATTAAATGTGAATGTTGTGATAGACAGCATTAATGTTGCTTTAGAAAATAAATATGAAATTTTACGAAAATCTAGAAATGCTTTAAAAAAAAAAGATCAAGATATTTATAATACATGGAAAATTCAACAGAATAATGCAGGACAAGGTATAAATCAAAAATAAATTGTTAATATAATTTGTACTTTACCTTTTATTTTTTTATTCTTAGGTCAATATTTTGTGACTGCTGATGATATCACTAGATTCAGTGAAACAAAAGTAGATAAAACAACACTAAACATTATTCCAATATTAAGACATTTAAAACGATTGAAAGAATCTCGAATTGGTAGGTTTGTTTACTATTCACCATATTAAAAATGTAAAATGAAAAAAAAAGTAATTAGTTTTCATAAAAATGTAATTTGATAATTGACCAAAAAAATATTAACTAATTGTGTACTGTGTATTTAGTTATTTGATATTAATTAAAAATTAGATAATTCTTTGCATCATAAATAATTTTCTTTTAAATATAAATATACATTTTTAATGTTTATAAATTATATGTATATATCAAACTATTTTAGTATTACATTTAATGTTATTTATACAAATATATTATACATTTTTAATTTTATATACCATTATTTCGGTTATATTTAATTCCTTAATATGCTTAACACAGACCATGATTGTATCTACAACTGTGAATTGGTTGCGAACAATTGATCCCCTGTGAATTGATTATGGGTATAATTCGTCGCCATAAAAATTAATTGCCAAACTACAGAGTACTACAGAAATAACACGAATATTCAAATGTTATTCTACTATATTTTATAAAAATCTTTTAAAATTATTGGCTATTCCTTGTAAAAAGTCTACTTTACTTATTATTATAGTCATTATATATTTTTGCAATTCATTCTGCGAGGTTTTTGTATTTACATTTTTTCATGATTTCCATTGATAATCAATCTGCTTAACCTTTTCTCCCAACTATTTAGGGTTGGTCTCTCCACTTCTACCTCACTCAATCTCCTGCATCATTTTCACTCATAATTTCCAATAACAAAACAAGATTAAAATATTGTTCTTCCTGAGTTATTTTTTTAAATGAGCTTGTCTACCTCAAATTACAATACTAGCGACAACTTGGAATATTTATTTAATTTTTATATAAAACTAAGTTAAAATATTATAGACTAACATAGGACAAAAAAGTATTGATAAGGATAACTTTTTAGACAAAGGTATTCAATGTACTTATCTATTTTTTAAATAAACAATTTACATTTGAAAAATCTTGGTTCTTTACAATTTTAGTGTAATCTGATTTTTATGTATTAGCACATTTTTTGAGGCACTTACAAGGTAGGCAATTTAATCATAATTTTTATTAATAATATTAATTAAAGTTAGGCCCGGCGCCCACCTAAGTGACTTGGCGTGGCAAGTAGCACATGGCGTGACAAGTAGCATGCTAAATGCATATAGTACCACTCATTGATCTGATGTGACACGTTGCATTTCAGTAGCCATCAACATGTATTCCGAAGAAGATGATTTGGCTTTTTTAAATTAAATAAATGTAGTAAATGCAAATCATAGCAAACGAAAATTTTGGGTACATCCATTTTGGGAGAAAAATTGTGTAACGCGTGGTGCATTTTCACTGTTCAATGAATTACGTGATGAAAATAGTTTTCAGTAATTTTACTTACAGAATAAAAATTAAAACCTTTAAAAAGTTAATAGAGTTAATTGGACCAATAATAATTAAAAAAAGATCAATTGTAGAAAGGCAGATGGCCAAGAAGAACGACTGTTAATTAAACTTCGGTAAGTCAATATTTATTATAAAACAACGTATAATCAGTAGGTACCTACTTACATACTTTTTTATTTCCTTTTTTAACAAATTAAAAAAAAAAAATCCATCTACATAATAAATTAAAAACTTAAAAAAAATATCCCTTTATATTTGAAAAAATGTATTATTATAATGCAGAACTGTCTTGTGCATGAACATTATGATCAAGAGTTGACATAGTTTCAGGCTGTGAAGTAGATAAGATCTGAATAATTGAATGATTTTCTGGCCTTGGAGTAGGTTCCTGTTGAACAACTGACTGTTTCGATTCTTGTAGAGTAGGTAATTAAGGATCAAGAATTTCTGTGGTTAAATTTAAAACTCTTATTTTAAAAAATCTTTTTTGACTATCTGTCATCAATTTCATATCAGGCAAAATACTTTTCAAAAAATTTAAATCTGGATATTCGATATCCGAGTTGCTCGGTGTACATTTTTTTTTTGCTAGAAAAATAATCGTAGGCTACTTTATTTACATCACCAAGAGAAATATCTGTGCCCCTTTATATTGTTTTTTTTTTTATTGTTGATGTTGAATTTACACTATTTGTTTCTGTAGACAAAGGTTCAGGTGTAGAACTGTGTGATGGAGTTTCAACTGGAAGAGGTGGTTCTATAGAAATATTATAATGTTCATCACATTCATTTTCCGATTCAGAAACAATATCATTTACTTGAGATACCAATTCTTTTGGTTTTGGAAAATTACCTATTTGTTATAACATATAAATAATAATTAATAATTATATATCTAGATAAAATATTAATATTTTACAGTAATTTATTGTTATAAGAACTAACAATCAAATTTACCGGTTTGTGGTCTTGATTTAGTAAATGGCTCCAAAAAGTGTAAAATATTCCGCTAAATAGTATTGCTTTACATATAGGTATATATTATGTATATTAATAATAAAATATTACCTATATATATATATTATAATATATACATTTTACATTATTTTCTATAAGTACGTGACGTGACATGTTAGTTCAGTGAGCGGACCTGCATTTGTTTGTATATTGTGTTTTTTCGAGCGTCGCATGCATCTAGCATGCTACTTGTCACGCCACGTCACCGGTGGGCCTTAGGGTCACACTATGCGTTATGCGTATAGATTAAGGCGGTTAGATACCGAATGTCTGGCATTTGTATCCAGTATAATGCGATTAAAAAACAATTTTTTTGTTTAATCAAAAATTACATATTAAAAATAAAAAATATATAATTATTATGAATTAAATTTCTCAAAATTGAAATTTTTATTAATAAAAAATAAATAAATTAATATTTTATTTTCGGAAAAGGTCCAAAATAATACATTTTATAATTTTAATACCTACATATTGAATTTATGTTTTGTCCATCAAATAACGATTTATCGGATTTGTGAATTTTGAAAACAGATTTTACTTTAACAACAAATTAACTTATAATCGAATTATTTACATTTTTTAAATTTTTTTAACCAATATTTTAATATTTGGTGGACTAATATTTAATGATGATCAATTTATTTAATACAACTATTTTAACGGACGAATATTAAAAAATTAAAGTCTTCGTTTGGAGTTTTCCAAACTGCAGTTTTCAAAATATTAAATATTTTATCAATTTTAAAATTTTTGTAAATTTTACGGTCTACGGACAACGATGGACCAAAATAGGTATTTTGTCTGTATAAAACTCGTCACAGAGAACTATATTGAAAATTATATTTATCTGTAGTTAGGTATATACACATTTTTTGAATAAAATTATGATTATTTATTTTTGGTAAGTTCAAAAGTTAATGATACATTTTCCGTATATACCCATATCCATTATTTCACCTATATGATTGTTTTGATCAGTTTTACTGTTGCATTTAAATCACAATCTACGTAAGGTAAGTATATGTTTTTAAAGTGTCGTGGTTCATTAACTGATCGCATGTGGTTAAATATATTGATAAGCCACTAGCTTTTTGGACAAGTTTTGGACCATGTGCCCCCCCCCAGGTATAGCCATGACACCGAGCGCGCAGCTATATGGTCTGATACTGCGCACGTCACCAAAGGTTAAAAATTGCTTGTACCTATATAGCCCCTTAAAAAACGATTATGTAGCGTCTTCTTAATCACAGAGTACTTAGCTTCGGATTTGGTGTATGTTAACTATGGATGCTAGCGAAAACCAATTTTCAATGAAAAACTCGTATTAATATTTTTCTTTTTTGACAACATGCAAACATTTTAGGAATATACAAAAAAAATACAGATAACAACATTATTTTACATTTTTCGATATTTTAATTTTAAAATATCAAAAAAGTTGGTTTTTAAAAATTCATAAAACGTGTTTAAAATTTAAACTGCATGTATCAAAAACTTTTTTCTTAAACAGTTTTATCACAGAATATTCTGTGGTTACATCCTTTTATTTTCCAAACTCTAACCATTGATTATATATTCCTATATATAATCCATGACAAATCGATCTAATATTTTGTCATGATATACTCGGAAAGGTTGATTTATCAGATGTCAACACCGCTAACCTACACTAGTATGAACCCAGACCACCACAGATATATATAATAAATTATTGTATAGTTTTTTATATATATCTGTGACACAGACTAATTTTATTTTAACCACCACGGTCATAACTCATAATCTCTTATCTGTGGGTATCACTGTATTAGTATTTCTTTATCATTTATAATCAAATATAATAATACGAATTACGAATTTAGTATTAAAATATTCAAAAATGTTTTAATACTTACGGCTTTAGATTGCAAACAATGAATAATAATTATTTTCACGATTTAGATTTGCGTTAACATTTATAATCAACATAGTTTACATTTAGCCATGTGGAAATGCCATAAATGTGGCAAGCCAGTGTATTTTGGTAAGTTCTTAATATTCACATAGAAAACAATTGAAAAAAAAAAAATATTAATTGTTGTCTAGCGGAACGTAAACAGTCGTTAGGATATGATTGGCATCCAGAATGTCTACGATGCGAAGAATGCAGTAAACGATTAAATCCTGGGCAGCATGCAGAGGTAATTAAATGGTTGACAAACCACATTTATTATTGAGGAGTAAGTTATTAATTATTATTATTTAATATCATATCGAGTTTTTGCTATTATGTTTTAGCATAAAGGCGTTCCTTACTGCCATGTGCCCTGTTATGGTGTCTTATTCGGACCTCAGTTATATGGTCATGGTACCCGAGTGGAATCTCATACGAGTTTTGGTAGAGTTGAAAACAAATATCCGTTTGGACCAAATGTTGAGAGGTTATATTGTATTTTATCTATATATGTGATGTTTGATTTATTTGATTAATGTTTCTTTTTGTAGATCTGAGCTAGATGAGAAACTCAAAATGTACAACAAATACTATGAAGGACGTAGCGGTGAAATTCGTAGTCGTGAGGTACATATAATTATTTATGTAATCTACCTATTAAACATTTAAAATTTAAAAACCACTACTGACAAACTGCCACTTGGCACTCTTCAGTCACGGAAACGTTTTCATTGCACAGAAAATTTTCAACCAGGAGGAGTTGATTAGGAGTTTTGGTGTAAAAAGTTTTTTCGATAGAAAATTGGTTCTAGTTAATACTTTGAAGGAGTAATTTTTTGATTTTCCAGTAGTAAGCGTAAAGAAAAAGTAACTTTTATAGTGAAAATATTTTATAAATGAAGGGGAAATAAATAAAAATGTTATGGTTACTTATTTTTAAAAAAAAATGTTTGTTATGTTATTATATTACACCGACACTCCTTTCAGATTTTATTTAATGCAATATATCTGCCAAGAGTATTCTGTTCAACTAGTGAAGTGTTTTCTCCATTACAGACACCCAACAAAGTGCACATATTTTTTTTATTATTGAATTGTTTTTTTTACATTTTGTTAAAGTACATACTTGTATTATTCTTGTTGTACTTGCATGTACAATTCCATTGTAGTAATCCTATTTTTTTTTTATTTTTTATAAAAAATAAATGGTATTTTTGTCAGTATTTGATAAATTCTACAGATCTATAACAAAATATAATATGTATTATGATGTTAGTAGTTATTAGTCACAGTATCAACAAACATGTTCACTATAGTGGTCGAAATAATAGTTAAGTATTTAAATTTGGTTATAATTTATTATAGGTAAATGGCCGCCCTATACTGGAAGGATCATTAAGAATATATTGGGCTGTTACAGACATCATTCATTTGAAAGAAGATGATGATCAAAGAATCAAAAATAGAATTCTTAAAGAAACAGAAGTGCCATTAATGGTAGGTAAAATTATTTAATTTTATTTACAATATTTTTCAAATTATGTTTTGTATATTATGTATTTTCAGAAATTACAAAGTAAATATGTAACTAATTCAAAAAATGGTCAACATCAAAATGGAAACAATTCCTTAAACAAATTTAATACATTACCAAATAATTTAATTCACAATAATATTAGAGATGAACTTCATGAGTTATTGAAAGTAATTTTATTTGAAATTTAAATAAAAATATAATATGTATATTTTTATGTTTTAAATTTAATAAATTAAATTTAGTTTTGTTGATAAATTAAGTTTTTAATTTTTAATCATTAATCTAGGTAGAAAGAGAAGTAGTTGATGAGGAAAAAACATTTAATTCTGTAGATCATATAGAAGCTGTAGTTGTTGATAAAAATGATGAATATTCAGAAAATTTTGAGTCTCAATTAGAAAAAGAAACTGCTGACAAGAGTTTGCTGAGAAGTCGTTCATTGGATGATGATAACAGTGATAATGATTACAACGAAGAAGTACTCTCTGATCATCAAGATGAACTTGTAAATAGTGTGGTTATGCGTCGAAAATCTGGTTCAACAGCCATTAAAAGAAGGTATGATTTAGATATTGCATTATCATTCATTTCAAAGTACCTTTTGTACTTTTTACATGTTTATTTATTTTAATTTTAGAACTGGACGATTAAATGGAAAGAATAGGACTAAATTGAAACGTAGATGTTCAATAAATGGTCATTTTTATAACCGTGAAACAAGTTTTTTTACTCCGCCATATGGTAGCCAAATGTCAGTGTGGGTTACATCATTGGTTACAACTCCAGAAGTTATTAATTTGATGTTAGACAAATATAAAGTAGATGGGAAAGCAAATCAATTCTCTTTATTTCTTGTATTTGATAATGGAGGTAAATATTAGAAATATTTTAATTTCATAATTATTAATTTATATTGAAATGTAATATTATAGAACGTCGTAAACTATCGGATGATGAATATCCATTAGTTGTGAGGTTAATTCAAGGTCCACATGAAGATGTTTCTAGATTATATTTAATGGAAAGCCGGACTACAGATGAAATAAGCTGTGATGTAGCCCAGTTTCTAAATTTTAGTTTACCAGAATGTAAAGCTATTCTGGCACGTTATGATGCTGAAGAAAATAAACATATTAAGGCAATACAAGCAAAGTAAAGAATTAATTAATTAATATATAGTTAGTAAATACTAGTGATGGGCACTGTTGAACCGTTCAATAGTAATTAACTATTTGATTGATACCTATAAATTATCGACTATTTTAAGTTTCAATTATCAATATACATGTTCATTAATCAAACTATTCAATTAATTATGATTTATTCATAAAATGTATTGATTTGATAAACATATTAAGTAGATATTTAAACTATTTGATAAAAATATATTGATAATTCCAAGTTATTAAAATATAGTTCTTGATATTTGATAATAAAACATAATAGTAAAGAACCTGTGCTATTTTTTGAAAAATAAATAATTATTATACATTTTATTATCATATTTAAATATATTGTTTATAAATTATTTAAGAAGACATTACACCCATATTTTGTTGTTTTCGTCTATATAATGGGCAATATAGAATTATGTGTTAATTTTATTTTTATGTACACTACCACCGAAAGTTCCCAGACAGGGATATGTAGGGTAAGTATAGTTTTATATATTTTGCTTCATTCTGGAACAAGGGCCATACATTTGAAATATTGCACTATAAAGAGCACAATACTAACTTAACCTATACCCTCCCCTCACACCCATCTAACCTAACTTATCTTCCCATAACTGTCTAACCTAACATAACTAAACCTTCCTCCACTCCTCCCACCTTTCTAACCTAACGTAACTTAATTTAACATCTTCCACTCCTCTAATATGTGTAATCTATCGTAACATATTTGTTCTTCCCCTGCCAGCCCATCTAACCAAATCTAATCTTCTTTTCCGCTTATTTCCCTGCAGAGCTATCCACCTTAACATAGACTTAACTTTTCTTCCCTAATATGGCCTAACACTTCCACATATTTTACTGTATGCAAGCTGGTAAATCTAAACCCTTTCCCTATGCCCTATTGCTCTATTTGAATAAGTTTAGTTCCTGTATTTCACCCTCTATAGGGTTAGGTTAGGTTAGGGCAGGGTCGAGATTAGGTTAAGATTGTGCCCTATATAGGGTAATACTTCAGATGTGTTTCCTAGAACAAAGAAAAACATACATACAAACCTTGTATAGTTGTATATCTCTGTCTGGAAAATTTCCAACGGTAGTGTATGTGTAAAGTTAGAGTTTTTGAGAAAAGAGCTTTCTATTCATTCTAGATGGTACTTCAAAAAGTAATTTTCAATTTTCCCACTAGTTTTCTTAAGCTTAAAGGAAAATTGCTGAAAATTATAATGCTAGAAACGTGAAATTTACATCAATTATTATTTACTATAAATATAAAATGTATATATATTTTAATTTTTGTATTCTATTTTTGAGAATGTATTGTCATTATATTTGATTTGTAAATGTATTGAAATATACTGAAATTTTCTAATTTTGTAATATATGGTATTTTTTCTGTGATTTATGATACTCAATCCTTATTTAACATTTATATACATACACATAGTTTTATGTTTTGTCAATTCATGTTTTTATAATCATTTTAATCCGAGTAGATAATCGTGGTTATAAGCATTTAATATCTTCAATATACTACAATATACTTGTTAAATAGTAAATATTAAATTTTTTAATTAAATAATAAAAAATTATTTAGTTAGAAATTAAAAATTAGTAGTTTGTATTAAATTATTAGGTAGTTACTAGTATGATTAGTATCAAACTTTAATATATGTTATTAAAAAAGCACCTATTTGATAGGGCCGTTACTAGTATGTACCACAGATTAATAATAATATAATATATCTAAAGTATTGTTTGTTTTTATTTTCAGGTATGAAGATACAAGGAGAAGAATTAAACAACGCATGGAACAGTTAAAGGTGCGACTTTAACTACTAGTTTGTACTAAGAAAACACTGCACATATTTTGAAGGTTCACCTGGATTCAAATGCTGATCTAGGTTGCTATAAGATAATTATAGTGTGACAGACTATATATTCATAATTTTTTACATAGCATTAATTCTTTTATTCACTGTTTCTTATATTAAGTAAGGTACACTTTTAAAAACACTTTGTCGTTCTTTATTAAAAAAAAAAAAAAAATTGGAAAAGCATGTTCATGTTTACATTTATATTATTCCTAATATTAATATCTACACTTTTATATTACACACGATATATATACATATAGGGCTAATAGTATGTATATCATGGCTGATAGTTTTATGACCAATTTTTTTATTAAGCGATTTATACTTTGGAAAATTTGCTAAATGACGTATCAAGATTGAGTAAACAATAATTTCTATTGGTCATAGAGAAATACACTTTATTATATTTAAAATACAGAAAATCAATACCTAATTAATGAAAAACATACCTTTGCCATAATATTATCTTATATGTGACATTACATGATACACCTTCCCCGATGCATCTATGTACAGTATACACTCAACACTGTTTACTGATTAATTCAGTTGGTAGCTATTGCCTATCAAATACTTCAATAGTTCAATAGTTCAATGCATAACTATCATTCTACTACTCTGTATCAAGTTCATTATTGGGCTTGTGTTTTCTAATATTAATATAAATATAAATACATTTTAAAAATTTCATTTTTAACATATCTACTTTAAATTATCTTTTGGAGTAGAATTTTCATTCATAGATACCTAGTAAATTAATTAATTATTAATTTTTTTATTAATAAATTAATTACCTAGTGTAAATTAATATATAGTATATTTTTTGAATTTTTCAAACCAAATTTCAACAATTTATTTTTATAAAATAAGGTAAGCAAAAGATTATTTATTCATGTCTCCTATTCGTTGTCTTGGCTCTATCCAATTCACCGAAGATATATTTGATGGTCTTTCTTAATTAACTTCAAAATATTCTTCTAGTCCAGATAACATTCCAATTTTTATCCTTTATCATTGTAGATACTTATATATTATTCATATAATGTACTCATTATATATACTCATATATACTCATCTATTCTACTAGCACCAGTGGCGGTTTTATGGGGGGGGAGGGGGAGTAGATCGCCCTTCTTGATCATTTTTTTTTTTAAATCTTTATTGGTTGCATTATTTTAATATATATGACTGTAGTCTAGAATAAATGATTCAAAAAAAATAATTATGATTTCAATATTTTGTCTAAACCACTGACATTGAGGTAAATCACAAATAGTTGTAAAATAGTCTGTTCTGATTTTTGATATCCGAAGAAATTAAAAAAAATTTGACTTGAATAAATCGTATTTTTACCATTATTTCATCATTTTTTGGTAGTTTTTCGTTGGGCGTTAAAAACCTATTGAGAAAATCAAAAAATGACTTCTTTAAAGTACTAGCTAGATGAAATTTTCTATCAGAAACTGGGGAAGTTTGTATAAAGATCGGAGTATACCTTCTGATAGAAAATTTGTTTAGAGAAAAAAAAAATAAACGTAAAACCACTATAGCTCCCTTGCTATGCTCAGAATCTAAAATACTTATTCCCGTTAATTCTTTTAATTTAGTTAACTTAATGCACGACTAACGTTATATTAAATTTTTTTAGGTCTTAAAATCTCATTTTACCAACTATTTGGACATCAAAATTGATAATTTTGTTGACAAAATTAAAATGTAAATTAACATGTCTCTTTCTTCTAGCATTTTTCATGATTTCTGGAAATCTAGTTTAATATCCCCCATCCATAAAAATTCTGATTCTTCAAATGTAATTAATTATCGTCCGATTTCTCTCCTTTCACTAATTCCGAAACTATTCGAAGACCTAGTCTCTAAACAAATAATTCCAACTCTTAACACTAAAATAATTAATGAGCAACATGATTTTCAAACCTCGAGATCAACAACAACCAATCTATTAGTTTTTATTCAGTTTGAAAATGATGTATTTGAGAATGGCCAACAAGTTGACGTTATTTTTACCGACTTTTCCAAAGCCTTTGATACTATTAATCATATTATTTAAAAAAATTCAAGATTTTGGTATTTGTGATCCACTCCTTTCATGGCTTTATTTGTATTTTTCTGATTGTTCCCAAATTGTTAAATATAAAAATTATTATTCTTACCCTTTTCTACAAACTAGTGGTGTACCCCAAGGTTCCCATTTAACTCCTATCCTTTTTCTAATATATATTAACGATATTTCATTCTCTTATTCTAATATGATCTGGTTTGCCGATGACCTAAACATTTTTCGTACCTATTATCAAATCCTCCGATGACGCTAATCTTCTTCAACTGATCTAAAAGCACTTTTTAAATGATTTGATCAATATAATCTTCATCTGAATGTAAATAAATGTAAATTTATGTCCTTTAATCGTTCTCGTTCCCAAATATTTATTACATAAATAACGAACCTCTAGAATGAGTTTTAAACTTTAAAGACCTTTGTGTTTTCCTTGATACTAAAATGACACGTATAAATTATATAAAAATAAATCTTTAAGGCAATTTAGATTTATCAAATGCAATGCATTAAATTTAATCTATACTTGTTACATTAGGTCCCCTCTTGATTATCGTTCTACTGTTTGGTCTCCATAACTTCTCAAACATAAACTATCATTAGAAGTTGTTCAAAATAAATTTTTAGGTTTTCTCTGCTACCGTTGTAATATTCCTCATATTTCTCATACTTCTTATGTTTGGATTTTGGATCTTCTTAATATAGATTCCCTTGAATTACGTAGAATAAAACTTCATATATGCTTTTTATACAATGTTCTTCGGAATAACATTGTCCTGAATTTCTTAGTCGTCTATCGTTTTTAGTTCCTCAACGTAAACTAGATCAAATGTTACCTTTTATACGCCCACTTAACAAACAAATCATGCGTTGAATTGTCCGATTTTCTGAATTATGTATTTGTCAAATAAATATAAGATTAAATTTTTCACAAATCAGTCATTATTCTCTTATGGGGTTAAACAACATTTAAATCGTACTTCACGTAGGTACCTACCTAGTAAAATGAGACTAATAAGTAAATAAATAAATAAATAAATAAATAAATAATACGTATAAGTTATCACTATTTTGTTTCAAGCTCATTATACTATTATCCACTATCATTGTAAATTATTAGTTTTAAGCTTTTTTAATTCATTTGTTATCTATTTTATATACAATTGTACTTGTACTATATACTTCTTAACACTGTAAATTTAATATTACACATGTAATTGGGTTGTCAAACCCGTTAAATTCAAATAAATAAATAAAATTTAAATTACTATAAAAAATCGTGACTTCGGATTTTAGAGATTTTTTAATTTAATTAGAGTAACGTATATTTAACGTTGAATAAAATTTTCAAATCTTAAAACAAATGCATCAAAATCCGAGCTCTACTTATAAATGAACGTGCTAAAATCGCTAAATTTCAATTTAAAATAACTTTAAAATTAAGTTCGATCGCTAAATTTTTACTCACCATTATTTTTTTGGACGCCCTTCAAAACCTTGAATTTCAAAATCTTGAATTTAAAATAATCGCAAAATCTTGAACAGTCGAAACCTTGAACGTCGAAATATTGAACTACAAATTCTTGAACGTCAAAATTTTGAATTTTAAAAATCGGAAAAATCTTGAACGCCAAAAATTTGAATTTTAAAAACGTCAATACCTTGAACGACAAAATCTTGGAAATGTATGACATATTACGTAAGGAGTTTTGTATATATAAGGCAATAAGGATACACGCCCATTTTTAAGGGGTTCTATTTATGCAATTTGTATACAATTTTAAGAAAAATGAAAATCTTATTTTAAATTTATACTTATACCTAACGTAAATAAGATTACAAGAATTTTATATTATTATTGTGATTCATGGCTCTGTTCGTTTTATTTTTATAACATTGTTATCATATAAACCCATGGAAGTACCACAGAATATTCTGTGAAAATTAGCGCGTGTGTCGCTGGGGACTAATCACAAAACGATTGTGGTGTGATTTCCAATTTAGTTTTATTGTCCAAGTGGCATGTGATATTTTCACATCGCATTATAATATCGCATATTATATCGTTCATAATATTATATTATTATTTATTTATCTTTTCTATGTTTCTCTGGGCGTGCATTTCCATGCAAGTTTATTATATCCCCACTTCCCGTTTGAAGTCAATAAAGTTTCCTAAAGATAACTAAAGAGCTATCGGAAACACCCTTACAAAGCAAGGCTATATGAGTGGAAAAAACTACTAAAGGACACCACCGGTATAAGGTGGATGGAACCATCAGAAAGATTATCTCCTGGTAACAACTTAGACTGGCGGGCATGGAAGACACTGAACGGACTGCGTACTGGTGTAGGACGGTCAAAAAAATATATGAGAAAATGGGGATATGGAGATTAAGATATAATTTGCATATGTATCAAAGATCAGACAATGTCACACCTACTATTGTTTGTCCACTAGGGCCAAGCCCATGTACACAAGACGATTTTATGATAAGCAACCAGAAGGCGGTGAATACGGCTCAATACTGGGCCAAAAAATATATATAACTAATATGCAATGTACATTACCATACACTTTACCATTATATTAGTGTATTATTATAATTTATTTTTTATTTATTAGTTATAATACTACTTACTTATTTATTATTTGTTTAATTTTGTTGTATAAATTACAAGTTTATTCTGTTTTAAATATATGATGCCTGACACGAAAAGAAAAAATAAAACCAATCAAATAATTTTCTAATAATAATGCTACTCTAGTAATCAATTAATCATTCAAGTAAAATCAAAATGAAATCATTTAATAATAAAGTATTATTTTCTTATTTTCTTAATTCAATAATTGTTTCAATAATTATTTATAATGACACAATATATAAAAAAATCATATTAATGTATTATAATAATCACATAACACTATTCAGTAGAATTTTAGTATTTAGATAGATATGTACCTATTTATATATTGCCAAAGAAAAAGTACAAATTGAATACAATGTAACAAATTAAACAAGTCGAGTAAGGCCATAATAATAACCGATATACTTCGGGGATATTGATATAGTTATGACTATAAAAAGAAAGAATAAATGTTATATTTTTTCTCAATAACAATATATAAACATGACCGATTAATCGATGGCAATACTTAAATAATTGTGTAATTAATTAATAAGTTATGAATGAATAATAAAATAAAGACTTAGTAATATAACGTAATTTATTTTTATGAAAAAAAAATATATAATTGACAAATCCTAAATTTTCTTAATCAAGATTTCTTTTTTCTGTTAATATTATACCTATTGTAATTACTGTATATCATGTAAACGTCAAATAAAATTTTACTATTATATAGAATATTATAGTACCTAAATGACAATGACTATGATTTCCATGAATATTTGGTATGTAAGGGTTTTCTTCAATAATAATATTTCCTGCCAAGTATACAATATACAATGAATACACAAGAACAAGTTATCCGTGTCAACATTGAAATTAAAAGTTATGTAAATACACAAAATTAAAAAACTCCGTAGTTTCATAAAACCATTGATTGTATAGTATGCTGTAAAATCAGTGCCTGATAAAACTAATTGAATATTATTATATATTTGCCTAAATATGTTTATTACAAAACAATTATAGCACAGATTTTAAAATTACTTTTGAAATATAGTTAAATTGTAAGATTTTCATTTTTCTTAAAATTGTATTCAAATTGCATATACCAAACCCCTTAAAAATGGGCGTGTATCCTTATTGCCTATACAAAACTCTTTACTTGGATATCGTACATTTTGCAAGATTTTGACGTATTTTAAAATTCAAATTTTTGGCGTTCAAGATTTTGCCGGTTTTTAAAATTCAAAATTTTGACGTTCAAGAATTTGCAGTTCAATATTTCGACGTTCAAGGTTTAGACTGTTCAAGATTTTGCCGATATTTTAAATTCAATATTTTGCCGGTCAGGATTTTAAAATTCAAGATTTTGAAGGCATCCCATTTTTTTAATCAAAAAAGGACGTTTAATTTTAAATTCATAAAATTTTTCACATTATTTAAGGACTGTAAATCAAAAACTATTATTTCCCGAAATTCTAACACATTTCATACTAAAATAATACATATTTTCGGAAAAAATGAAATGGCCATTAAAAAATATTGTACCAACCGATTTTAAAATTTTTTTATGTGTATAGCTGGAATGACGTAATTTTAACACTGTATTAAATTTTCAGATCTTAAATAATTCAGGTAAAATTAAGACTATTATGAATTAAATTACTCAAAGTTAAAAATTACTATAAATAGCCCAAAATTAGAAAAAAAATTTCAAATTCTTTTTTTTTGCGTTTGTAATGTAGTAATATACGTATTTGGTGAAAATGTCAGGTTTATAGATCTATTATTTCCATAAAATTCTAACACATTTTATGCCAAAAGGTCGAAAAAATTAAATGGGTATTCAAAAAAAAAAAAAAAAAAAATTGAAATAGCTATTCAAAAATAATGTACGTACCGATTTTTAATTTTTTTTTGTATGTAGCTAGAATGGCGAATTTTTAACACTGTATTAAATATTTAGATCTTAAAAACTAAAATTAAGCCTATTATGAATTAAATGTCTCGCATTTTTTGTATTAATATTTTTCGTAGGTATATATATATATATATACCTACATTTGTGGAGAAAAATTTACTAAATTTTTATGCTCATTTTTTGATAGTTTTTTCTTATGTGTGTATCGAAAAAATTAAAAATCGAAAATGACTTCTTTAAAGTACCAACTGATGCAATCTTCTTCCAGAAAATAGTGCTATTTGTAATGATCGGAGCAATTGTTCTTATGGAATTTTTGATTACAGACATGAAAAAAAAAAAAAAAAACATCATCGTAAAACCAATACATTACTTGCTTCACTCAAAATCTAAAAATTCGGGGAAAATAAAAATGTATCCTCATTTTTCATAATAATTATAGTATCTACTTAAGAGGAAACCACACCCAGACAAACATTTCGTAAGAACATAGTTTCATACTTTAAGTATTATATAGGCTAGAATAATCGCAGGTAAATATTTACCAAATTTTGACAGAGCCATTTTTGTTTGATGTTAGGTAATATTATATTTTTCATAAACAATTGAAAATTTTAAAATGTTGATGTTTTTACGGATCAACCATTACAGGTGTCCTCTGTCAAAAGTTGTAGAAAACAATTATGTTATGAATGCCAAAAAATTTGAATTGCGGTGGCAAATACTTAAAACATGTTTTTATTTTTATTTTTAAACGAATATTGCGACTACACAACAATGAAAAGTGGTAGGTACTAACATGGGAATATTTTTAAACTACTTTTAAATGTATTAAAATACTTTTTAATTGTTAGATTATCATAAGATATTATAATATAAAATATTTTATCATTAAAAGTATCATAAAAATTGCCTATACAAAACCTTTGAAAAACGGATGTGGCGTCTTCTCAATATTATTATATTTAGTCTGCATTTAGGCTATAATATGCTCATAGATTTGTTTTTAGGAAAACGTGACTCGTATTATGTAGGTCATCCCTGTTTTATAGAATAATAGACAGTCATGGTAAGGACAACACATGTAAGTGTAACTCGTGTTGGTTCTTTGCTTTTGGCGCATCGTAACGTAACGAAATACATAATTGTATTTGCACGTGTTTTCGCTCGTCTGTTATGCAAATTTTCCATTAATATGTAATTAGTATAATCAAATAATTCGATTACACTAATTATATATTTCACGCGAAGATACCTAATTATTATCTTCGTGTGTCGCGTTATTATAGTTAAGAATTTCATACACAAGTTATGTAAGTTGGTTGGGTTGCGTAGTACATATATCACCAAAAGGACATTGTATTATTTCGTTTTGGTTTAAGCATATACCATTAAAACAAAATATATTATATCTTAAATCTTATTTAATATATATTACGTTATATTAAAAATAATATTTATATCGATCACATGCGCCTTGTAGGTATATTATATTATTGCGCATGTGATATATTGTATCAATATAATATAAATACGCAAATAGAAGCAATAGGTACGCTTCAAGATGGTGGATTCGCCCATAAATCCCTGGGAATGATAAGATATGGAATGTTTGTAGACCGTTTTAAATTTGCTCAATATGAATATTGTAAAGACTAAAGAAAAATGATCTGGGTGTTTGGGAAAATTAGATTCTATTATTTTTATAATGAAATTATTGATGACCAATGAGATACGAGGTCGATGAGAAAAACGTAATTTTTCGATATGTACCTACCTGTCACCGGCTCTTATTTTATCATTGACATTCAGAGACATATTTAGGATTTCAACATCCCAGCCTCTTAGGTCATATACATTTTTTACGCCTCCTCTCCCCATCCATCTAATAATATTATATTCATAAAAATCATTTAAATAATACACTATTTAATATATTGTTATTAGTTATTAGTATTATACTTAATATAAACTTAATTTGGTAATTATATTTTCAATTTTCAATTTTATTATTTCGAGAATATCGTCGCCGGCCAATCGATCGCATTTTACTACTTATTTGTCGAATGCGACAAAATTCGAGAATACGTCCTGTGGTTTATGCTTTTAGTGTTATATTATTGTATTTTAAAAATTATTCTATACATTTTGTAACTAGATTTCAGATATTTTGATTGCTATTATTAATATTTATTTTCATCAACAGTAGATATTACAAAAAATAAAAAAATAAAAAAACTCCAAGAATTATTATTATTCTCCATATCCTTTCCTGTAAATACGTCACTGCAGGTTGGTATGCATATAGGTATAAAATGTACAAAGATTAATTAATCAATTTAACATTAAAATTTTATTTACATGCAATTAAAAATATTATTAGGTATAACTGATTGATATTATAGTGTTATATATATAGATATGGACATTGTTTATTACAGTATATTTATACAAAAATCAATATTTCCTCATGTATAATATATGCAGCCTATGTTATGTGTACAGTGTACACTTATATATAATATATTATATTAGTATATTTACTATTTATAAAATAATTTACATTAAATACGCAAACATTTCACAGAGAACAAATTTATATTAAACCAATCATAATTGATAATAATATAATATGACTATAACGTATCTAGTGGTAACATATTAAATAAAATTATATAAACATAATTATCTAAATAATATCCAAAGTATAAATGTATAATAGAACAATCGCATAATTAATAGAATATATAAATTTCAAGTTGAATAGATATCAGTTAACTTTTTGGGTGTAACAAGTTTATAATAATTTTATATCTTTAATGTGTAAAATAAACGCGTTAACAAAGGTTAGAGAAACTAAAGATTTATACAATATAGGTATGGTGAGCAATAATTGATGTAGGTTAAATAATTCGATTATTTTTTACATTTAAAATAATAAACAAAGATTAATTTATATGGTGAACAATAAAAGTTCAATGAATATATAATTGTTAAAACAAGATTTTACATTAATTGAAAATTGTTCGACATGGTAAATTGGCATTGTAAAGTATAGGTAATCTATTTTAGCCAAATCGAACATGTTTAGGTACATTTTAAAGAAAAATTCATATTGATTATTGTTACGAAAAAAACATGACGGATCTATCAGGAATTTGGTATTTAATAATGTAATTAAAATAAAATTGCAAGTAGAACTTATGTTCTGTAGACACATTTAATATATAAATATTTATTTATTTGGGATTCATTTCTTTTGAAAATGTTGTCTAAACTGTATCCGTAACCAAATACTAAATATCAGATATTAGATATATTCAATATTATCAAAATTAAATTACAAAGGAAAAGATAAAAATGTTGTCTGTTGAGCGTTATAAAAATGTACAAAATTGGGTAAAATTTTTTTTGTTAAGAGGACCCTACATACATATTCGTTTTTCAAGGGGTTCTGTATAAGCAATTTTAAGGAAATTTCAATCAAATAAAAATCTCACGATTGATAAAAGTTATAATATATTTAAAAATAGTCCTTAATCAGTAACATTTTTATTGTTTCGTATTAATAAATAACTATGGAAAACGATGTAGAATATGTTTCGGGAGATGCACGTTTCTCAAAAACTAAGCGATTTTAGCATTTCACGACCTCTATAAAAATTTAAATATCGTAAAATGATTTAAATTTTATATGGATGATTTTAAATAAAATTATTAGAATTATTTGAATTTTCCAGAATTTTCCGTTTTTAAAAGTCTTATAACTCGACTAGTAATAATTTTATTCAAAATCACCAATGCAGAAATTTAGATAGTATAATGATCTCTATTTTTTTTATAGAGATTGTTATACGTTAAAACAACATAGTTTCCTAGAAATATGCATCTCCCGAAGCATGTTTCATGCGTAGAAAAACGGCGGTATAGTGTCCTTTTAATGGGAAATTGTATTATACTGTTATAATATAAATTGTAGAATTCATTTAAAAATAACATTTGCTTTAAGGTATATAATATCATTTGTGTATAAACAGTATAGTTAATAACATAATTTTCTTAACAAGTCGATGGTTTTAATTGTTAAATAATTGCGTTAATATACATATGTATAATAGCTAGGTCTGTATGGTCTGTATATAGATCATAGGACCATAGGACACGCTGTTGAGCGGGAACGCTTGGATGACTACGAACCAGTTTGTTGACAGGGTCCTGAGCAAAAAGAAGGAAGACAAAAGACAAATCCAGAGAACAGCAGATCCACGGCTACAAATAATAATCCAATAGTTTAAGTTTTATTAGTTAAGTTGTTTATTATAGCCGAAGGCAAAAATAGGAGGGATAGAGTCCTCCATTTTATTATAAAGTATATAATATATATATATATATATGTAAGCAGCATTGTAAAGATAAACAATAAACGATTGTAGGCTGGGGTAAGTAGTGTGACGCGGTACCGCAAACAGTTCACCCCAGTCAGTCGATTTAAAAAAAAAAAAAGAAGAAAAAGAAAGTATATTCAATCAGATTTGCTGGGACAGTGGAGGCAGTATTATTACCCCGCGGTCAAATGACACTTTTATATTATGCCTTTTAGGTCGTAGAAAAACATTTGGTCTATGTAGGTGCGAATGGTGGGTATAGGGTGAATCTTCCCATCCAGGAAAATAAGTCGATAATTACGTCCGTCAGTTTATTCAATCAGCGAAAAAACGTATTACTTTTTTTTCTGTTTACGTCGAGAGTTTTTAACAAAATTTGCCGAAATACTATTAAAATTTTTATTTTGCTCACCACAACGCCCCGAAAAATGTTAACAGGCAAAACAAAAGGTCGTCAACTCAATTCTGACACCACCCGTCCCCCACTAGTATTTCTTAGCGCCAAACATGCCACTGCGGTTAAAATACTGTTCCGGCGTTTCTGATCTCAATATATTTAAAAAATATCATTTTAATGGTTCGAATCGTTTAAAAAATTTATTGGATACTATACAGTTTCTTTTTATGATCACTAGATTATATAATATAATATTGGAGTTTATAATGTTTCATTAGAAAAACAAATAGACTTACATACCTAGATTTTTGAACAGTATGAAATGAACAATTATCGATATCGACGGAAGGTCCGTTTTTAAATAAAACTAAGTGTATTAATTATAATGAACTAGTTATTACTTTAGTTCACATCGTTTGCTTATTGTTTTCGTACGTGGTAAAAACTCAATGTGTTTGTTTTATAGATATTTCTGTTTAAGGGTGCCTATCAAAATATTATTTGTTTCGTGTACTTACCTATTTATATATTATTATATTATGTATATAAACGTTTTAGTAGTCAATTGAATAGATATAATGCTGTTTTATTTCGGTATATAATATTAGTTAAGTATTTGCTGTTTTAATCGTTAATATATATTATTAACGTGAAAATGAACAATTAAATTACAAAACAAATCAACAATTTTATTAGATATTATAGTACCGCGTAAATCGTGTAAAATTATAGAAAAACAAAACATAACAAAAACATTTTTTTTCTCTATCGTTTAGTAGATTAATTATAACCACGGACCAAGATAATATGGACTGGGAACAAGTAAATTTTCGACGAGCCGTTTGTGGGTGGCGTGAAGGGGTGTACAGAGGGAAATAGTACGCCACTGATTCAAGCGCTATCTATATACATATTATATAACTATTAAATTATTTCACGTACACGTATAAAATGGCTGGAAAATATTCTCGCTCTTTTTCAAAATAAATATTTTTATGTAATAAAAAGTTAGTAAGTACTCTCTTCATAAGAAAAAATATGCAAAACTTGTAAATACATATTTGAAATTTAGGTAAGTACAGGAAATATATATTATTAATTCAAAAATATAGAGGTATTTAATTGTTGTTATTCTTGTTAATTTCTTTCACCTTCTCTCATTTAATTATTGTAATTAATATTCAAAATAAAAACAAGAACAAATTAAAAATTATTATCACGTCCGTAATATAATTTGCGTTTTGTAGCTTTAATAGGTTATATTGACTATAGGTAGCGCTAGAGTTTGTCGCGTATTATTACCCCCGATCCCCTCTCATGCGTCCCACAAGAGGACTGGCTCCCTTTCACCCGCCCATCATGTCGTTTCCGGTCCATACAATCTTAGTCCGCGATTAGGTACAATATTTATTATCCGAGAAATCGACATAGAATATTCTTCCACAGTGTGCTCGTGTTGTCGCATAGATATAATATATTGTATTATATTATTATAACCGCGGACGATAGGTACTTTGACGTTTTTACATTTCGACGGAATCGTCAGCTTCCGCGATCGTGTCCAAGTCGGTCATCAGGTCGACCGCCGCCGACGACTGTGCCGACAACGGCGTCACCAGCTGTTGTCCCTGAAGCATGACGCTACCGAACTTAATGTCGAAGCAGTCGGCGGCCAACGCGGCGGGACCGACGACGGTGGTGGCCGCGGCGTTTGGTTTTCCCGTGGCGATGGCCACGATCTCGGGTTGCGGGTATCCATCATGGCCAATGTAGTTGGTCATGCTGATGGCCGCGGCGGCACAGCAGTCGTTGTCGTCATCGATGCAGCCACCGGCACAGCCGCTGTCGTTGCAGTCGGACGGACCGCGGCGTCCGCCGCGGCATTTTCCGTGTCAGGAGTCGGCGGCAGTGCCGGTGGCGGCCCCAACGGCACAGCCCCGCGATGACGTCAGATCGCTAATGCTGCCGCCGAAGTTGTCGACGCGCTGCTGCTGCTGTTGCTGATGTTGCTGCTGCTGTTGTTGTTGCGCCCCCGCGCGACCGTTGTCCGTGGCTGACGGCTGGTACAGCGTTTTGAGTTTGGTGGACACGCCGTGGTGGACGATATTGAAGCACATGGCCGTCAGCGCCATGCCGGACAGTATGTACACGGAACAGAACCACACGGTCGCCGTGCTGGTGAGGGTCATCTCCAGAGGTCGCGAGTTACCGTATCCGATGGTGCTGAGAAGCATGAAGCAGAAGAACACGCAGTCCAGGTACGTCCGGCCGCCGGCGTCCAGCCGGTATAGGACGGCCGCGCCGCAGCCGATGTAGGCCGACATGAACGCGAACCCGACCAACAGCAGCGGTACGAAACTGGCGCTGTCCGCCGCGGCCACCGCCGCCATTTCAGCCGCGGCCGCGTCCGAATTGGACGTGGCGGCCACCGTGGCCGCCGCCGACGTGGCCGCTATGGCCGCCGCCCGGTCGGACACCCGCTGGAACACGTCGTCCGCGTCTCCAGGCCGCACGTAATACGGTTCGAGCGCGTGTCCCGAGAACGTTTTCATGTGCATGTCGTACTCTTTCCGTTCGCGCTTCAACTTCATCCGCCGTTCCTTTTCCTCCATTAGTTTCTCGTCGTAACAACAGTATCCGCACTTTGAGCACAAACAACAGCACAACGACCTGTAACAATAATGTCATACCTCCGTTTTATACATAATGACATATTGACATTGTCATTGGCAGTGCGATTGTAAACTCTCCCGCTGGTAATCTCACCCGTGTTAATCATTTTAGTTTTACCCGAACGATTTGTGTAAACTTTCCGAGGTTTACCTTGAGTATATTATATATTATATTATGTAAAATTTCCAGAGTCATTTTATACGAGTGTGTTGAGTATAATAGTATATTATGTTAGAGATAAGAATCAACAATGTAACATGTCCCACATTGCTTTTCAGAAAACACCAAAAACTCGGTGGGAGGGTTTCCTAAATAACGAGGAAATATAAAATGCAATATTCCTATGTAATTATCTAGAAATCAACATTTTCTGGAAAAAGTTTTTTAAAATTCAAGAAAATTTATATACGATTGTATATAAATTTATATACACTCGAGTGTAGTATTGTACGGAAAATTAATGAAATACAGGTAATATATTATGGAAAATGCTTTAAATAAACTAGAAATATCTAGAAATTACTTAAATAAACAATTTTATATTAAAATTTCGAAAAACGGAAACGAAAGTAAATTCAAAATATTATAATTAAATGGAAAAACAAAATCAGTATACCTTTTATTTGTTAGAAAACAACTACTGATTTTTTTTTTTTTTAGAATTT
Organism: Pemphigus obesinymphae; assembly: GCA_025469235.1. Classification (NCBI taxonomy): domain Eukaryota; kingdom Metazoa; phylum Arthropoda; class Insecta; order Hemiptera; family Aphididae; genus Pemphigus; species Pemphigus obesinymphae. The sequence continues at coordinate 81,636 of JAIPRL010000690.1, forward strand.
TCCAAACAATTAAGTTTTTTCGGAAATTCATTAATTTTGTTTTCTCCGTTTTTTTATTTTATTATTATGATTGAAATCGTTCCAATTTTTTCCAGAAAAAATCTAATCTAATAACTATCTGATATAAAAAAAGAAGAGATTTTATCAGCCATTTTATTTGGGTGAAGTTTGGAAAATGTGTGTTTTAATGCAAAGATGCAGAACTTGTGTGTTTTTATCAATTCGAATGGAATGAGCTACCGATACAAAAAAATGAATATGTCTTAATCTTATTAATAATATTAATATTAATATACATAATTAATTCGTATTTTATATACGTGTTCAGTTACAAAACTCACATGATCCAAGCGGAGCATGTGACTTGATAGGTACAGAACAGTCTAGTTTACCATGCCTCTTAATAAAATAATAAACGCCCCTGTTTTTGGAACTCATGTATTTTAATGAGTTTAAATAAATAAATTGCGATCCGAATTTGTCGGTCGGACTTAGTTTTGAATTTTTAGCGATTTGACGTTTCTAGTATTATCTAAAATAATATGTTTTACATTATGATTTTATACGAAATGTGTCGTTTTTAACTATCCAAATGACAACATTTTTTTTCCTAAAGATATAGTTTTAAGTTCTAAAAACCCTTGAAATATGGGATTAGTATTGTCGCTACCCTTCAAATAGACCAATGACCTAACGGGCATATCCTCGGTAGAATATAACTACCCCCTAAGTCTATCGGCTTCGAACGCTAGGACGAGGTCCTGACTCTCGACCCCCTCCCACCAAATAAAAAAAAAAATGAAAAATTACGTGTGTAAAATTGAACTGGGAACTATTAATATTTGCTAAAAAATGATACTTTCATAAGAAATTGTAACGTAAAATATTTTTTGTTTTGATAATACTAAATTATTTTAAATATTAAATTTGTTTTCGTAATTTTATTTTTACATAATACAATTTTTTAATTCTAAAATTTAAATATCAACTATATCAAACAAATTTTTCTAAGTTCTAATAATAATTTACTATTTAGTATCTAATAGTAAATAATAAAGTAATACAATAAAATTAATTTTCATCATCGGGCGCGTGTGTTATTATTAATCACTTTAAAATTCACCAATTTGTTGTTTAAACCACGTTGGATAAGTATCGGGGCAAAGTAAATGTAAATGTTGATAAAATTGAATCGTGATAACACGGATAACTATCGTTATATCGCGATGCGCTGAACACCGTCGGCCACCGTTGACCACTACGCTATGCAACGGGTACATGTATAATCCACAAACTTTAAAACACTATAACTTCGGAACTAAGTTTGACCGACAAACTTTAATGGAACGATCATTCTTAGCTTGCTCAAATACGCAAGTCCATAAAAACAATTGTAATTCTTGAGGGTGTGGTAAACTAGACTTATGACCTGATCACTATATCCAAAGCAAAATATAAACATGTTATTGTAAGTTTTCAAATGAACTGATAATAGATTCTAAATAGGTAGTAATAATAAGTTCTATAAGGTATTGTTGCTAACTCATTTTATCATAAATTGGAACATGTGATTTTTGATTCATAAATAATTAATAAGAAAAGTTATTTTTTTAATTGATTTATTGTTACCATTTATACTTATATTTTTGTTTATATATAATATAAAGAACTTATTTATTGTTATTTCTTAAATAACTAAAAACAAAAATTCCAAATTATGACACTGTTGTAAAATTTATTATTCACTTTTATTTTTCATCTAATTTTCTATTTTAAACAAAGTTCAACCCTTTAACATAGTATTATAAAGTATACTTTTGTGTAAAATTGGTTTCTGATCAAATATTTGATGTTGGCTATTGATTTCAATACACGGTCATACATGAGCCACCGGTCGCATTATAGTAATTTTTTATTGATATGATTTAAAATGGAATTTAAATAATTATAAATCAACAGATCCGGTCAAAGGACCAAATATTTCCTGATATTTAATCGATTGATTTCTCTATTAAAAACTATTATACAGTTTTTTGTAATTTATTGTGAGGTAGGTATCAAAATATAAATTTATTGACTCGATGTGCCAATTAAGTTACTTAGTAAAATAAAGATTTATCTTTAATAGATAAATCTTAATATCTTTATCTTTAATAGATATTTAATATATCGAAGAATTTGATATTTCTATTGATTTATAAGATATAAAATTATTTTATTCATATTGGTACATGTGCAACTATATAGTTAAAGGGAGTTTTATTTAATTAACGATATTTATTTTTAACGAATTATGTACTTTTAATATTATATAATATGATAAATGCGTAATCGTTCATGATATTTTATTAGATAATTATAATATTCAAACGAATATACTTAGGTACCAAGTAAATATTTTGAAATATCGTGTTTTATCAAAGCATATTCGTGAATTAGTGAAATTTTAGTAACATAAATGGAATTAACTGATATTGATAATAATTACCTGGTAAATATTCCTCGGGCACACCACGCTAACAGACCACCGATGCTTGACAAGTACACTAGCATTAATGGAATACCGATCAACGCGTACACCATTGTGACCATTTTGCCTATAGCCGTTTTTGGAGTGATGTTTCCGTATCCTGAAAACAATAGTAATAGTATGATGTTATAATATATGCATTTATTACTATCATGATTTATGATTGGTGCAATGCCGGAATAATCAGATTATTAGGAATCTCAGGATGAAGGACGGATGAGTCAATTTGATATACGTATATTTTAATAAAACCTAATATCATTGGGAAGTTTAGACGAAAAAAAAAATAAAAACACTCTTTGAGATCAAATTTAAAGTTGGAATCGTATGTATTTTAGTTGTCGATTAAAACTTGCGCGTATAAATCTACTCGTTTCTGTATATTTTCACACTATATAATAATTTTAATATTGAAACAACAGGACAATTTTTGTGTACATATAGAGTAAGGACGAAGAAGTCTTTTTGATGTAAGTTATTAGATAGGCATAATAAAAAAGGGTGGAAGAGTATCAAAAAACTAATAGTCAATCAATTTCGAAAAGTATTTATTAATATATTATACAGCATAAAATATTTTCAAAAAGTATAGATATTTAAAAAATACTTCTATTAATATTTAAAATGTGTTTCGTAAAAACAGTATTCTGAGTTTACTTTATCACATAAATCTGGTAATTGCGGGGGAAATGTAGATTAAACTTATGTCGAAGGAACAGTATATATCAGAGATGGCAAATCTATGGCACGCGTGCCCGAGATGGTACGCGAAAAATTAAAATATTTTTATTATATATTTATTATATATATATATATATTATTTTTATTTTTAATAATAAATAACATCACAATGTTAGTACTTTTTCAGTATTGTTGACGTCTTTCAGAAAAAATTAAATTAGTAGATTCGTTAAAAACGTAGATAACATACTGAACACAATATTATATATTACTATTTTACCTTTTATTTTATAACGAATAATCGTTATTGACCGATAAATTGCCGATAAATAAAATAATCATTAGTATGTTTGATATGACCCGAGTATCTCAAGTAAAATTAGGAATATTTAACCGTGACATAATAAACAAAAATTTCAAATATTTTCCTAACTTTAGAAGTTCATTTCGGAATAGAAAATTTTCGAAAAACTTGATTTTAATCATCTTGTCCAAGAATTTTCAAATATTATTGAGACAGCTATGAATGAGTTACCTACACTATTTATTCAGTTTAAATAATTTGAAGAAACAAGAAAATTATTACTTATCCAGACACATTGTTATTTGAAAAACTCAACTTAAAAGTGTTTGAATGATTGAATTTAGATGATTTTGAAAGTGTAGAATGCAATTCCAAAAGATTATTCCACTTTAAAAATAGTATCTAGCATTAGCTATTGTGTCTATTTTTTCTGTTTTCAGAAATTAATTTTATAAAATCTAATTTAAGAAACCGACTAACTGATGAATGCAGTGCTGTATATATTTTATTAAAAATTACTAATTATAAACCAAATATTAACGAATATAACCATATTGGTTAAGAATTGGCATCATGTATTCATCAAAAAAATCATATAACGAAAGTAAATAATTACTAGTGATGTTGCGAACCCAGATTTTTGAGGTCGAACCGAACCCGAGCCGAACTTTTTAAAATTTTAACGAACCCGAACAGAACCGAACTTCCAATTTTTTATTCGAACCCGAACCGAACCGAACTATTTAATTAAAATATCGAACCCGAACCGAACTTCATAAAAAAAAAATAATACAATAATATAAATTACCATTTTTTATTAATTATGTATATTTGCATAAAAACATAATTTTAAGTCTAAGTAAAGAAGGATTCCACATTTTTCCATTTCTTTTTATCGTTTTTCGATAAATTAGTTTCAAATTTTTTTTCCTAGGTTCGATATTCGAACTGAACTATTTTGTGTTTAGTTCGGTTCAAATATTTCTAATTTTGAGTTCGATTTTCGAACCGAACCGAACACCCCGGGTTCGGTTCGGTTCGGTTCGAAAATCGAACAGTTCGTAACATCACTAATAATTACCAAAGTAATGTTAATATATTATGTACCTACACTAACTTTTTTTATATTAATACATTAATTATACAATAAAATTACAATAATTTTTGTTTTACAACATTAAATATAATATATATATATAATATTTTTCATAATTTAATGGCACGTTCAAAAAAAAAAAAAAAATTATTTGGAATTTTTGGCGCGTAGCATCAAAATAATTTGTCACCCCTGATACCTAGGTATATATTAAGGTCTCACATAAATGACTAAAACAATAAATTTATATAAGTACCTAATTATAAATGATTGATATGTTTGTATTATGTTGTTATTTTAATTATTGTATAGGTTATACCAAGGCCGGATTTAGAAGAGGTACCCCGGGGCCCCCAACCATTTCAGAAAATAGATGAATGATAATTTTTTTTTTGCTTATTTCTTGTTTTTAAAACGCTTTTTGATTTTTTGGGGTCCTAAAACTATAAATCAGGCCCTTGGCAATACCTAATTTAAAAACTGTACTATTATATCATACAAAATTTGGGGATTATAAATAAACATTTTGTAAAACTATCTCTATATCGTAGAAATAAAAAATACTAAATCAAATTTGATATTGGAAAATGAGTAGTGGGTACACATTTGCCGATTACATCAAGTCTTCTGGTCAAAAGTTGATTACAGGAAAATATTTAAAAAAAATAAACATCATTGTAAAACAACTATAGCTACACACAGAATCTGAAATATATTGTATAATATTAACATATAAATACCGAGTTGGCCTTGAACGATTTATTGTTTAAACGAAAATGTATAAAATAAATAATACGTTTTATATGCTTAACTTACCGCGATGGCTGATGAGGTAGAATAAAAATAAATTCGAGTTTGGCGAACGGTGGAAAAATGATCGAAAAAATGTAATTTTAAAATTAAATAAGACAAACAGTCTTTATTTGAATTGTTAATTTACTTTCACGATAAATACGGACAATGATGGAATATCAAATAAATAAATTATAAACAAAAAATAATATAATTTAATAATAATAATATTATTTACTGTAACCGCGATCATATTGCTATAAAATAGAAAAGTGAATATTTGTAGTGATATTATACATACTGAGTGCCATTCACCCGATTTTCAAGGGGTTCCGTATTGTTATATTTTAAGAAAAATGAAAATCTAATAATTCAAATAACATTTAAACACATTTTAAGAGTAATTTGAAAATAATACCGCGCCAGTACCACTTTATTGTCATGCAATCGCGAAATATATACATTTTTTTAAAATACGTTTACGTGTAACCGTTGAAAAAGATCCTTAAAGTCATTTTAAAGTTACAGTTATTATAAAATCGATAGAAAACAATATTTTAAAGTGAATCTTATTTTGAAGTTTTACTTTGTTTAGTTGAAATCAAGTTATTGTTTAAAAATTAAATTTTTCTACTTTTTTAAACTGCATGCATTTATTTTTAATTGGTAAATTAAAAAATCGGAATGAGGTTTATTTAAAAATGTTTTTCTCTTTCGATTTGATAAGTATAATAAATATAATAAAATCATACTAAGAACCTGTTTTAACATTTTTCAGTACCTATACATGTTTTTACCATTGAAAATCATTGGCGTGGTGTCTTCTTTAGCTTATATCTAATTATTAATAATAATTCATTCTGAATAGTTAAAAGGTAGGTATTTAAAATTTATATTTAATATTAGTAATTTAAATATAGCTGATAATAATAATAAAAAAAAAAGAAAGTAATTTAAATATGTGACTAATATCATTTTCATTTTATCAATGGTGTAGTGCTGTATATTAGTTGTTTCTGAATATATCAATATTTATTATTATTATTTGGCTGTAATAATTTATTGATGATATATGAAAAAGAGTTTTCTTTTCACTGATTTTCGTTTAATTCGCTCTGAATAACTGAATATGTCGTGTAATCATACATTTACGATGCGACCTTAAATAAATATACATTGAATGATTATATATTCTCTCAGAGACGAGACTAGTAGCGGGAGTTACACCTCCTACCACTGGAAAGTAGTCGGCAAAAATAGAAAGTTGATGAGTTTTTTTTTTGCTTATTTACTTTTTATTTCAAGTCGTATTTCGGAGACAATCCCTCCCCCTACATATATGTCTTCACCTCGTCCCTGATTATTTCTCTAGGTGTATTCTAGTCCTAAAAATTTGCTCATCATTAAGTTTTATAATTTTTTGTTATACTATATTATATAGTAGGGTGACCCCAAAAAAAAAACATTTTTAAAATTCCTTACCTTCTAAATTCATTTATTATAATATATATTATTAGTATTGGTCAAGTTTGGGATAAAAAAATTACTAGTAGCTCAACAAAGATAAAAACAATTGATAAAATACGTATTTACACATTTAGGTAAGTATATACCTAATCAGATTTATTATTTAATTTAATTTAAATTTTAAAATAATTTATTTTTATTTATAATTACATTTTGAAAATTTACTTATTTGTATCCTTTTTTTGTTATATTTTATCCTGATGCATATTCTATTATAATATGTTATACTAAATATATTGGTTAAGTTATATAATTTTACTCTTAGGCTTGATTTTATGATTTAATTTTTAGTTATTAATTTATTCGTGATAGTAAAATTAATTTTTTTAAATTTTTTCTTAATAAGTATATTTTTAAGTATATCCTATAGTATATCCTTAAGTATAATAATTATTAATTATTAATAATTAATATTTTTACTTTCTAGGTCGGAACGTTCACTTAAAAATTGAATTCGATCACGTTCACGTTCAATACATAAAAAATGAACTCATTCACGTTCACGTTCAAATATATTTAAAAAAATCACGTTCATACTCATGTTCTTAAAAAAAATAAACACGTTCATATGGTTGTTTATTTTAATTAATCAATTATTAACAAAATATAATTTTTTCTTATATATATATATATAAAAGAAACTATCCTTTTCATTTTATAGCGGACCCAAAGAAATTGGACTTTTAAGCGTTATATTTAAATCTAATAATGTTTGTAGCGAAATTTTAATGTATTTTAATTTGATTTGATTTGAATGTCCTAAAAATAGTTCAAATTCCTTAAAAATATGAATGTAATTTATGTTCACGTTCTATTTGACAGAAACGAGTGGCGTTCGCGTGTCGTTCACAAAATATGAATGTGAACGCATGAACGTTCTTTCCAAACACTGAGGTTTAGACACATTTTTATATTACGTATATTGCAATTATGATGTTCATTCGATCTCGCCTCTTGTGTTATAAAAAACAATTTATAGTAATAAAGTTCTTTTTAAAACTAAAATGTTTTATGTTTTAATTTAGATAAGGTATTATAACACCACATGGCACAGTTGGTCAGTGTTATTATGAATTAATAAATTATACGGATTAATTAAATAATGATGGATAATTAAAAACCGCCTAGTGAACTAAATATCCACCAGGCGCATGTTGTATGATCAAAATGGAAGAACAATTTCAAAATCTACAAAGTGAATGCTGAATATCGAAAAAAAAAGATTAGTAATCTTTTTACATATTATTGAGGAGGATGCTAGAGATTAATGTTTTAGGTAAAGATAGTTTAATGTGTAAAATTAAGTCAAATGAGGAACATTCTTTGTTGTAAATAATGATGATTGCGTACCAATTTTAGGATTGGATACATGTGCGCAACATAAGTTAATTAATAAAGTAGACATCTGTCAAATAAATCGTGATAAATTAAATTGAAAATTGAAAATAAAAAAAAGTGTAAAGATATTTTTCAAAGTACGTATAATTTTAAACAAAACTATAATTTAAAACTAAAAAGTGATGCTAAGCCAATAATACATAAAATAATGTTAAATATTAAACCAAAGTTCAATATAATAATAATAATAATAATAATACAGGATTTTATCTGTAAATGTATAAACAATTATTGTGCAAAAGAACTTAATAATTTATATAAAAATAATGCATGCTATACATATTTTATCTGAGTGTCTAGACAGTTTTAAAATAGTATAAAATATAAATAATGTTTTTAGACTAGGTATCTGGACTCATATTCTTTAAAGATTATTTTAAAAATAATATCATCTTATCGTAATACAATACATCTTTATTATATAATTTTGACTATAATATATAATATATAGTAAACTTGTTTAGTTAATTACTCAGTACGGTTTGGACGATATCCTTGAGTTAAAAGTGAACTACGTTTAATGTTAATATATATATTTTCTTTATTGAAATTTCAACTAGAGTATGAAATAGTATTACGAATGATTAAGTCGTTTTGGTGTTTGAAAATACTGGTCTAAATTAAAAAATAATATTATTTGGTCCTAAAAGGTATTTGATACATGTCCTCTTGCTAGAACCTAGGCATGGCCATGCTTGGCCTCCTCTATTTATTTCATAAAAGTGGTATCCATTTAGGGAGACTAGCTTATAAATATGGTCCAACATTTTAAAAGGGGATCAACCGTGATTCTCCCGGTTTCCCGGTCGACCATTATGCGATGAATATAATACGTACCTACATAGTTAATGGTTTTTGATTAACCTCGTCATGTGTACAATATGCATACAATATATCTTATTCTTTCAACTATTTCCTTTCTCTTCCAATTATTTGGGGTCAGGCACCTTAGCCCTACACTTCCACTTAACTCCGTCTTCCGTATCTTCTTCATTTACCCTCAATTTCTTCATATTACTCGCTATCACAACCCCCACCTTATTTTCGGTCTTTCCATCAACATACATTTACTTTATTAATCTTACTGCCTAGTAGTCTCTTCCCTTCTTAATACATGTCCCAGTCATCTTAATCTATTCTCCCTCATTTTGTCAACTATCGAAGATACTCCTATACTACATCTTATAATATAATCATTCCTATTGTATTATATATATATAATTCAGCGTGTGGACGGTTTGAAAGGTGCATAAAATTAAAATTGGACCAATTTATATTGGATCAATAGGCCCAATTTAAGTTTTAAATTTCGGGGAGGGGGTCTAAAGAGGAAATAAGGAAAATAAAAATAATAAATAGTCATCGCGTACGCATATATACCGATGTTGCCGAGGGTTGTTATCGAGAAGGAGAAAGAAGAAAAAGGAATAATATTTTTCCCCCGCCTGTATCCGTTTGTTCAATTAACTCGGCGTTTCTGTTTTTGATTTCTCGCCGCCGACTATGCAAATTCGCGAGAAATATTATGTAAATTGTTCGGGAATCGCTTCGAGTGCTCGCTTCGGAAACAAATGTTTCTGGCGCGTACACGGCGCGCGTCTCGCGATAATAATATAGATACGGTTTCGGGCAATCGGCCGAGCGGTTTTCAATCTCTTTTGTGATGCGGACGGAATGACGGAGAAAACGAACGGACCGCACGGGAAAAGGAAACGGAACAAATAGGACATCACTGCCGCAAATAATTGGTCCTGAGACGAACGTTCGCGAGTATTCGTGTACGTTATATACGCGTATATCATATTATTACGCGGGCGTGTACTCGCGGCGCGTAAGGGTGTGTATTTGTCGCGCCAGATTCGATATTGTTTTTCGTTTTTATTATGGACATTTTTATCGACACCCCGTCACCGCTGCCAGTCGTTACACATCGAATTGACTCGTATACGTATTTATTATTATTGTTGACTATAATATTATAATATGGTGATGTGCACCATACCGTGAAAGGGGATGTGCTTCCTCCGTTCCCGTAGTCTTGTCTTGTAACTATACCTACGCATATGGGACGGGAGAATTCAATTTCCATACGAGCCATACGTCTACACAATAGACGAATGTAAAATGTAATAATTCATTGTTTTTTTTTTTTTTTTTTTTTTTTTTTTTTTGAACGCTTGCAGCGAATAGTTTATTACGCGCCGTATGTGTACTATAATACATTTAATTGTATAATATATGATATATATATATACTCGTATATATACATAATAAATCCTATTTTATACAACGATTCGTACAGCACACATTTTTACACTGGGAAAACGTGATGGGCTCTGTCCCGGTCCACGTTCAGTTGTGTTACCGTAAAAATATAATAATCATTATATAAAATATTATTTTCACAGAAGAACAGCTGTATAGATAATTCGTATACGAATTAAAAAACAAAATAAGTTAAATTTAATATTTTTCAATATAAATTGTCATACTAAATATAGGAGGATATCGCAATACATTATATATTTTATTGTTTAATTATTTAATAGAAAACGTTACACTAGAACGCTAGCTGGCTGAAAAATGTATAAATATAATAACGCATACTTTAAAAAGGAAGATTTTAATGGGTAACCTAAAAATATTAATAAATATCCTAAAAAATTCATTAATGTAGGTACTTGAAAATCCAAAAAAAGTGTCAAAAATATTTAAATGCGTTCAGAAAGAGTTAAGATAGATTTATGAATTTAAAAAAATGTAAAAAAAATCCAAGGTCAAATATAAAACTCTGAAAATTAATTTAATTATACAGTACAACTATAATTTTTGATAGGAAAATATTTTAAGCCGGTTATATCTATTCTTAAAAATTGTATATTTTAAAACCAGGTAAGACTTTTTTCCTAATTTCTATAAATAAAGATTTGAAAACGATCTAAAAATGTTTTTAAAAAATGCTTTATACTACCTGATATGTGTCACTTTATTAGTAACCCACGAAAAACGCAAAAAAATCCTAAAAAAATTTACTATTAAAATATAATGTGTATCTAAAACACATTTGTAACTTAAATAGAATCGTGTAAAGCATTCTAAAAAAATTGCAAATGAAATTGAAGATTATATGCAGAAAATTAATTTTCTCGAGAATAAAATATCAGAATTTTAATATATATATATATATATATCTCAATTATATATTAAGGAAAAAATATCGTATATTCCTATATTTGTAATGAAAATAAATAAAATAACATACAATATTTATAATATAATAAATTTTCTGGAAAAAAATCTTACTTAAATATACGTATATACACAAAAATGTAGGTATTTATCATATAAATATCATATAAATGTACAATATACCTATATTATAGTATATTATTTACATTTTTTAATTGACAAAATACACTCTTGAATGTGCTAAATTTCTGATTTTTTATTTCCCTAGTTACTACGAATAATAATATTCAAGGATAATCGATTGTTAAATTAACAACGTTTTTCGTAACTATGCACTAGTAAAATATGAAAACGTATCTATGGGATAGATGGACAGATGAACAGATGGATACTATGGGGACATAAGGTATTTTAACTTATGTTTAAAAACCTAAAAATTTACTTTGTAGTTCAGTAGTACAGTAAGTACTTGATTTTACTGGAAGTCGTCGAACAAAGAGTATTATTAGTAGTAGTAGTTATTTTTAAGCTTAAATTACTGCCTACTGTATCCCTAATGTATTGTAAGAATTGCATTTAAACTTTTGTATGGTAGTATATATTTGCATAATTTTGGACTTAATTAATCAAAATAATATTATAAATATAAATTTATAATTATATATAAACAATTATGTAACTTATACCTAATCTGGTAAGTGGTAAATATTGCATCGTTTTTCAAGTTCAATCATACATATATTTTCTCCTCCCTAAATATGTGTTCTATTGTACCGCAGAAACGCGGGTAATCGCATTATGAAAATGGTCAAACGCGCGCAATCGTACTTTAATGGATAATAGGTACCTATTAATGAATTCTTTGCTTAAAGGTTACCACACAACCCTCTCTTTCTTTAAATTTCGTCATATATGGTACAAGTATACATTTATTCTATCTTCAACTCCTATCTATACTTCTGTTTTGTGGAAATCTCTTCAAACAGTTTTTGAGTTATTTTTCCTGTATTTGTAGTAATAATAATAATAATAATAATAATAATAATAATAATAATAAAAGTAGTTTCATTGAATTGTTTCAAAATACGATTAAGTATAAAAAAATGAAACATTTTTATTTATTCGCCTTCCCTCTCCAACAAAATACGTTATCGAATCATCACTATGTGACGAGTAAAAATTAAAGATTTGACGATAAATGTATGGAGAGATAAAAATTTAATTAAAAGGGCTTGACTGTAAAATAAAAATATGTAATTTCAAATTATTAACATAATATTAACATTATTGTCAAAGCTGGTAATGTTACTCAATTTTGGTAAGTTATGAGTTATAGTTACGTAACTAGATTAAGTAACTTAAATAAATTATACGAGTAAATGTTTAAAAAAAGTTACTTACTAATAGTTACTACAATAACTCGTATAAAAAAGTCACTTATAGTTAAGTCACCTTTCAATATCACGTATATTTCAATAAAATTTTTACAAGTAAAAGTTTAGTCAACTTTTCTGTAGGCTATATATATAACAGATACAATAAAATATATTATATAATAATTTTTTTTACATACAAATTACTTATATTGTCATGGGTATAATTTTTAATAAGGTAATGGACGAGTACAATATAATAGTATCTTGAAAATAAAAATTTTTTAAATTAGACAAATTTTTGTGTATGAAGTTAAGTCTCGTTATACACCATATATCATACCATATGGGCGCACAAGGACATAACGGGCTAATACTCGTACATAGCATAATATATAGCTATAACGAATAATATGCACATTCCACAGTGCATACTTAGCATGTCACACGATCAACTAGAACAAAATATATGCAAATCCGAGGGTCGACGGACACTTTGTATGGTTACGTTGAAAAAATGAAAACCGCGGACAGTTTGTACTAAGGTAAGTATTCACAAAATGTTTATGGTGGACACTTTGTACTATTTCAGGTAGGTACAAAATTTTATTGATGAATACTTTGTACTATTTCAGGTAAGAAAATTTTTTTTATATATATCTACAATAGTTTCAAATTAAATAATTGATTTTTAAAATAAAGTATGTTCATTAAAAATGTGTATAATAATATATTGTACATATAAATGCAAATTAAAATTTTTAATTTTTAAATACGTTTAGATATTATTATTTATTATATGACTATAATTTTTCATTTGCATATTTTATTTGTATAAACTATTTAAAATGTATTAATTATTATCATAACACATAAATATATAGATTTTTAAATACACGAAAAATGTATCCTTAATGACTAATTATAATTACTATTCACTATATATATATATATATAAAAAAAAATAAAAAAATAAAAATATGACAAATAAAATTCAACAACTTTTCACAACTTCCTCTTTATTACTTTACTAAATAGAAGTGTCAACTTTTGATTTTTAAATGGCAACTATACTATTTTTTTTTTGATATTCCTACTTTATGTACACACTGTATCTTCTTCTCCTTCGCCTTCTCTCCCAACTATTTGGGGTCGGCCATGTACACACTGTATATAAATAATAATTGGTACCTAATAAATAATTTAATGGTCGAATTAAATTAAAAAAACAGATTCGGATTTATAAAAAAGGGAAAGAACATGTTTTTGGATTGTAGAAAATCTGGTACGCAAATAGTATCTAGGTAAACTAAAAAACCATGAATGCAATTAGTTATCAGCGTAAAATATTTGTGCTTTTAATGTAAAATAAAAATTTTGAACGGTTATGGTCGATGGACTCTGAGATTATTGAAGAGGAGAGGAATATATAACACATAAGTAGTTACTTGTGATAATATAAACGTCAAAATAATGTGGAATACATTTTGAATTTTGACCATATAAAATGTCCGCTATTATTGATTTCGATTTTATTTTGACCGTAAAAAATGTCCACAGTCAGCAAATAAAACAATAGACAGTACAAAGTGTCCGTTTTCCGAATCGGGGTTCTAGTTATTACTAAATCCGATTTCGTGCATCCTTCTGATCCTTTTTTTTACATTAAAATATTCAAATTTAAAGTTTAGATGGTTCAAAAAAATTTACGGGTATCAATTTTCAAGATTTTACCTACATTGTATATATAATATATATTATAGAGTAACGTACGACCTTGAATCAAACTTGCAGATCTGTAATATTTTAGAACATTTTTTTATGAAATTAAAATTTCAAAACATATTTATTGCTATAAATTTTTGATTGCAGAAAAGTCGTCATGGGAGGTTGAAATTTGGCATTTTCCACCCATAAATACGGTATTGCGGACGTCCGAGAAGCATTTTATACGAGGTTTTCTGAGTTTTCAAAACAAACACGACGAGCGTTGTAATAATAATGACGCATTTCGTTATAGTGTCGGCCAGACTACTATACTACTATTATTTTTTCTGGTCATCGCGTAGTATTTCTGGTGATTTTTTTTCGTTATTTTCCTTAGTAAAAGCAATTCTATTTACGTTATTGTCATAAACTCGTATTATATAATATACCTATAAACTGTATAATATGTATACGTACATATACAGGGCCGTATTTGGGGGAGGGTTTTGGGGGTTCAAACCCCCCCCCCACCGAAACTTTTTTATAGTTCATAAATTGAATTTATGCATTTATGACACTAAATTAATTATAAAAATTTACCACGTACGACGTACCTACCTCATAGTATG
>JAIPRL010000690.1:96961-118771 GCA_025469235.1 Pemphigus obesinymphae
TATTTGTAAAAGTATCTTGTATCTTTTATGTATCTTTGATACGTATCTTGTATCTTGTATCTTTTCTATAAATTAAATGTATCATGTATCTTGTATCAAGATACCCAAAATGAATGTATCATGTATCATGTATCAAGATACTTTTTTTTTAGTATCATGCCCAACCCTGGTTATATGTAATATTATACTAATATATATATATAATATATAATGTATGAATATAAAAATAATTTAGTATTTTATATACCTATATAAATGGCTGCATCCGAATTGCGTACCAAAAAGAAAAGAACGATGTTAGTCGTCAACCGAATGGTGTGCGCGTATTTCTCATGACTGGTTCAAAATGCACACGTAAAGGTTTGAACAGACTACCGGTTAAATTCGACAGTAATTAGTAATATAGGTTTTCTCCGGGGAATGGAGTTAGTTGAAGTACATTCATAAACATTGAAAGTGTATTATCTCTGACCGATCGTAACAATGTAGATAAAGGCTGCACGGTTAATATATAATAAATAATATATTTATTAACTGTGGTCAAGAACAGCGTTTGTTTTTTTTTTCTATTATCTGGTCTAGTGTTATCACCTACTCTTCTCTACACCGCGATTGTAAATATCTGTAATTTTTTTTGTCGTTGTTATTGCCTTTGCTAGTGTAATTATAAGGAGCTCAACGATGTATTTATAATTAAAAGTCTTTTTTTTTTTTATACGTTTTTGCAATTATATTTTGTGGAAGACGTATTTATTCGCCTTTACTAAAAAAAAATTCTGTTTAAAATAGGACGTAAATATATGTCTTTGGTCTTAAATTTTTTTAAACATTTTTTATTCCAAAGCTGCACTCTATAGATACCATCTACATATTACTATAGGCTGCTCCTCAGAGGATTTTAAGGAAGTATTTTAGGAAATTAGGTTTGTAGTCGGTCAAATTGTTAAATGTGTTTTTTTCAAAATTATTTACGGTTTTAAAAAGCCCAGGGGCGACAATTTTCTAAATACGTCCTGACCTTTATATAACATTTTATGTTCCCCAGTTCATGCATCATGCACAAGGTGAAAACATGAAAAAAAGAAACAAAATGATTAAAACTTACAGTTGACTTATGTCTTGCTCTTCGGATTTCTTTAGAAAAATTTTTGATCTTGTGTCTTTCTTTGACAATATTTCAAAATTTTGCGAACGGATTAATTTGAATTTTTTCTTTATCGTTGATTTGGCCTTTAGAAATGGTGGTTTTCCGTGAACACTAAAAAATCACAACATATATAATATACGATTTATGATGTGACCTTCATTTGTATTAATAGTTATAGTAGATCATAAATTTAAATTTATCATAATAAAGGAGGGAATTCATATAGGTGATATAACAGGCGATTATTGATTACATTTTATATATTGTAAGACAGGGATGGAAAAATATATAAATCTATCAATAAATATCGAAATTTTCAATATCGATCGTATTTTATATTACGACATCAATTTGCATGATTTTTATCGATTGTGTTATGTTAATATTATATATTTTAAATGTTTTAGCTGTATAATTTTTGTCGATTTGTCCTGTATAATAGATTTTGCTACAAAATATTGATCTGATCTCGAAGTCTAATGTTTATCATTCCGTACAGCCTGTAGGTGACTTTGATTCGATACCAAGTTGAAGATATCAATTTTACAATTGAGTAAAAAATATTTGGCAATGATTACTATACAATTATACTGTAAAACTAAATTGATTTTATGTATAGGTACCTATATAAAATATAGTATATTTTGTATTCTGTAATCTGTGTCTGAAACTATAGGCCATCATTCGATATCAGACTTGGGAAATAATTCATCAAAATTAAGTCCAATCAGCAATTGGTCGGTACATTTTTAAGGTGTGTGGGCCGTGGGGTTTAATTCAAATTTAATTAATTTGAAACTTGGAAGTAAATCGTTGGTAAAATTAATTCCAGTCGGTATTTAGTCACTAAACTTTAAGTTTGTCGTCCAATTATAGAAAAGTGCTGGATAACTTTTATTTTTGAAGGGAAGCCAATTTCATATTTTTCCCAGGGTTAAAAAAATGTTGGATCCGGCACTGATTATTAATGATTATAAGTACTTACCTACTTATTAATTATTATAAATATTACTTGAGTTAATTTATTTAAATCTATACCTATACTATAGAATTTAAAAATCTACATATCATAATTTAATAACATTACAGAAAACAAATCATTTTAAGAAATGATTTATATATATATAGGTATTATAGGTACGTTATATTATATTATACCCATACAAAAAAGTATACCTGAACAGTTGTTGTCTGAGTTCAACTTCATTATTGTTTTGTGAGTTAGGTATAGGATTTTTTGGTGTCATCGAAGAATGGCTAAAAAACATGTTAAAAAAACGTGAACAAAACTCTACGAATCTCGTTCGTTATAATATTTATTTATCAAGCAGTGTAAAAAACGAAAAAAAAAAAAAAACGTTGCCAATAAAAAAAGAAAAATGTTAATTTTATGAAACTATATAAATGCATAATATATATATATATTCGTTTCCCAGATATCCTGCGATCATTCCTATATACAATAAAAATAACAACTGAATTTCATTTCAATAAAAATCCATACGCCATAAGCGAATTTATACAAAAACATTAACGAAGACTGATTACATATTTATATGTAGGTACATACATTTTGACATTCCTGATAATATGGAAAACATGATACGGATATAGATAAAATTATATCTGTTAGATATAGCTTTATAAAATAATACTAAATGACAAAATATGTATATATCTACTACCTACCTATATATATATATATATTATATATACTATATGTACCTATACAATGCGTACGTATTCATTCGTTATCTCCAGTAAGTTTACACGGATATATATATTATTATGTGTACACAAGATTTTTGCAAAACTAATCTAACCTATATTGACATAATTTCAATTTTTTTTTTTTTTATGGGTGAACTACTTTTAAAACTATACGAAAGTCCAACAAATATTCATATAAATATTAAGTTTTTTCTTTTAAAAATGTATAAAATAATATTAAAACAAAAATGTCAATTAATAAATAGTGGCGTTTCTATTGAAATCGTGTAGACCCCATTACAAAATGAGTTAGATAAAGAGTTAGATATTACAGCTTATAAGAAAATAATAATAAATTATAAAAACTTAAAATACTGTAACTGCTTTGTCGGACGATATTTCACAAAAATATTAATCTCTGAATTTGTTTAAAGTATGACGTTAAAAATTTTAATTAGTTTTGGTTCACGCTGAAGATGCGACAACATATAGTTGTTGGGACATGGTACCTATACGCAGTTAAAAGTTACTTTTGTGATTTTGGGTTTATAATCATTTATAGAATAAAAATGAAACTAAAAATAATATGACATTTTTTTTTTTTTATATGAGTTGAAACAATTTCGCATGCAACTGCCACGACTAGCATTAAAATCTCGATGAAATTATTTACCGATGGTCCAAATTTCAAATAACAAAACAATATTCTTTATTTTATTGAAAAAAAATCAATAAACATTTATAACATTGTTGAAATAATTTTAACTATTATAATCAATTATAAATAATAATAATAATAATATGGACGGTGTCAGGGTAAAAGGGAATAAGTATAAAAACACTATACTTTCGAAAAAAAAAAATTTTCAAAAATATCCAAAAGTTAAAATTGTTTATGGATATTTTTGTATATATTATGTTCTTAAATGTTTGTTGTTCTTTTATGTCAATCGATGTGAATTATAAAAATCTACAAGAATTTGCAATAAAAAAAATTTTTTTAAATGGACTTATTCCCTTTTACCCGGGAATTGTCTATATAATTGTATATAATATACCTATATTAAATTATATATTTTATATAGGTATATCTAGTTGAAGTTTGACTATAATGTATCATTTATTCTTTACTGTAAATCTAAAAAAATATAGGTACGGGAATTGCTGAGGAAGCCATAGATAGTAGATAGTAAGTAAAGTTCCACATCGTATCTAAATTTTAAAATCTAATAATATGTAATAATAATTAGGTAATAAGCTATTGGTTCAAAATTCAATTTTTGTACAACATTTTTTTGAAAAATATTCTACGTTAAAATGTGAACATGAAGTTGAACTTGTAGAATTTGATATTTCTTTTTAAAAAGTATACCTAGGTTTATACATATAATAATATGTACCTATACAACCAATGATATAATAGGTATATTATAATTATAATTATTTCTCATTTGTGACGAATTAAATGGAGTGGCTTTGGAGGCTTATCCTCCATAAATGAGATTGAAGTTCAGTATTTTTTTTAGAATTAAAACTCATAAAGACACTTAATTTTTTAAAACTGCAGTATTGAAGTTCCCACGTTTTTGGGTATAATTTTTAAACATAAAATTATAAAAAAAAAAAAAAAAAAAAAAAAGTACCTAATCTACTTTTTTTTTTTTACTATATTTGCCGACTGAACTTAATTTTGCTGACTGCTTTAATTTCACGAGTATTAATTACTATAGTTGTTAATTAAAACAATGTATTCATATAGGTACGTTGATTTCAACATAAATTTACAAACATTTAAGATGTTCTAGTATTTATAGTACCAGCGGGACGAATAAATTGGGCCCAAATTCACGTATATTGTAAAAAAATGAAAATCATATATGGGATGAAAAGCACACCCTTGCATCCAGCAAATAACGCCCCAGCGGCCAGCAGTCTCCCTATATATAGCTGTATGTATGTATATAACCATTTACTCTGTTGGATGAGTCGACATGGGTATATTTGTTTTTTTTTTTTGGGACTGGGTCTAATGTAATTCCCAAATTCCGAGATTTCTCGTGATACGATCACGGTTTTAGGTACCTATACCCGCGTGTATTTGTCTATCTAATTAGCGTCTAATCCCCAGGACCGGCTCGAGTAAAAATTGTGCACTATGGGCAAAATTACATTTTATTTTGTCGCTTCAAAAATATAAAAAAAAAACTATAAACTTTTCCTGGAATTTGCGTACCTACCACTATATATATTATATACCCTGTTGTACAAATTGTCTTCCAGAACCTTGTTAAACTTTCGTAAAAACGTAATTACTCACCCCCTTCAACGATTAATAAGTACGCAAAAAATATACCTTGAGCCGGCCCTGCCAATCCCTGACGGTTTTTAAAATATTATCTTTACCTGTGGTGTGCCCACCGCCTTATATATGGCTTATAATATCTTAACCCGTCGTGGATACAAAATAGATATTATCTCTGGATGTTCCAGTGTTGCAACCTTGTGGAACTTGATCTTGAACGATGAACGTTATCTTCCATGATGGAACACAGAATATTTTGTCAACTACAGTGGTAGAAATTCTGGTAGGGATACCTATACTACATCTATATTGTATAACTCGCGCACGCACTGAAAATTCTTTACGGCAGAACGTATAGATGGCTGATGGACATTTACTCTCAAATGCAAATTGTCGCCAAATCGTTTTCGATTGTACTCACGTACATTGTTTTTAGTTCACATTTTTATGCTGCTCTTGCACCACTAAATTTTGCGCTTAATAAATATGTCTGAAAAACCGTTGTTGATAACAACAGCGTTTATACTGGGAGCTGTTGTACTGGGTGAGTGTGTTTTGCGCAGGCAATCTAAAATGTATTTCTCTATTTAAAAGTCATTTCTACACCGGTACCTACCTACTCGGTATCAATGAAGCACCTAGCTGAGCCGTGACGAGAAGAGGACGACATCACGCCCTCGTTTATCCTTTCGGTGTTTACCGAAGATACCATCATAAAGCTTAGAAATAAAATGTCTTTTGGTATAAATACATTATGTACCTACCCGATAGGTACCTATTATATTTAATATTATCTTTCACAATTTTTTAAACGGATATTTTGGAACACTCTTCTTTCAGTTTTCATTAGTGTAGGTACCTAACAAAGATTATAAAATATAATTTTTGTTTACAGGCCACGCGAATCCTGGCCGGGCCCCAAATTTTTCAATTGGACCTAGATATAGCCCCACTAAAACTTGGGCGCTTTTCTTGTTACCAGGATCGATGTGGGGACGGGTTGGGTCACAAACAAAGCAGAATATACAGGGCAGGCCCGGTCAAGACTCTAGTGGTAACCAATATATTATACTATAATATTTACATATTATATGGGTTTTAGTTAAAGCTTACGTCATAATGTCAAATTATGGATATATGAAATATTCCCAGTATAGTATTAATTATTAAATAAAATACCTATATTATGATATTATGTATATGTACCTACCCTATCTACTGATGTAGGTACCTATTAATATTTAATTATTAAATCATATTTATCACATGAATGAGTTATTAAGAAAATTGGTTTACATTTGTATTCCATAACATTTAAAATAGCTATTATAATACCTAAATTAAAAATTATTATAATATATTTTTGTTTTTACATTATAGTTTCATTGGTGAGCGATGTCAACAGTCGAAGTCTTTACAAAGATAAATCAAGAGATGAACAAGCAGACAAATCTCATTTACTACCTCCACAAAAAGGTATGTACCATCAATTGTAAAATTATTAATTATACAATAAGTATCATTGTTCACATATAATTTCTTGTTTGTATACAGATACTAAACTGGTACATAAGAATACTCTTCTCCATTCTGTATGGGTTATTATTGCAATAATACTGGCAATCGCATTGAGTATTATAGCTGTTTACTATTGGGTGCTGTTCTATCCAATTTTGTGCAAGAAAGAACGCAAGTATGATGTCATGCAAATGTCTGCAAAGCCATAACAATAATACGTACTATTCTAATCTCAAAATTAAGAATACCATAACGTTACAAGGTGGTGGTATACATAACAAATCTAAAAAATTCAATTTATCGAACAAATCAATTTTATACTAACTGTTAAGTCTCCTATTTTTAATTATTTCCTATTTATTTATATATTTATTTTTTTCTAATGACTAAAATAAAATGTTGACTGACTAAGTTGATAAGATATACTAACGGTAATCTGTTGGTCACTGCCTTTTGACTGTTCCTCAAATTATTCTCATATACCTATTACCATTGATTATATATTTATAATATATAATCAATGCTACTACCTATATTCAAATTATATTATAGGTAAGACATTATTATATTTTTGAAGTTAGTATTAATTTCATGGACTAACCAGTGTATACATTTATTTTAATGCTCAATGCAACAATTTTATTGAATGTATTATATTATTATAATAAAGAATTGTAGTAACTTGACCATTAAGTAATGTTAAGTTTATTTGATACGTAAAATAATAAAATATTTTAATTATTTACCATTTATACTTCTTATTGTTAATATTTTCCTGTGGATAAATTATAGCCAAAGTATCGTGATTTTGAATTTTTAACATTTTATTATAAATGATAATGTTTAAAAAGTTTTGAATTTAATATATATTACAATAGGCAATGTATATATATTTTTCATTCATATTTCATATACAATAATTATTTTGA
Organism: Pemphigus obesinymphae; assembly: GCA_025469235.1. NCBI lineage: Eukaryota > Metazoa > Arthropoda > Insecta > Hemiptera > Aphididae > Pemphigus > Pemphigus obesinymphae. Next base: position 104,568 of record JAIPRL010000690.1, read on the forward strand.
TGTTCAACACTTTCAAGATTATAAACAATGGTTCACCGTCCAATGTAACATTGTTACAAACCCACTATTGCCACTATTACTTATTGGTTTGATCAGTATTTGTGAACACAATTTAAAATAACTGTAATTTGTGTTGTATTTATTTTAACTTATAATCACTATCAATATTGTTATATTACAACATTTTAATTAAGTTTATTCTTTTTTTTAATAGCTACAGCTTTGTTTAAAAAAATCATAAGTATGTAATTGTCTACATATTTTTTCCTTTTCAAAACCACAGACTTTTCCTATGCCTATGCCTATGGGGTCATAAAGGAGTTCAGTATCCTCCATTAATTTTTAATAATGGATAATATATACACAGTTTTACATGTTTTTTGTTTTGTGTAGTGTGATTTTGCTATAATACAGCTGATTAGATAGACAGAGACGGCAAATGTGGGTATCACGTTGTCTTAAATAATAATTTTTGCTCTTTTACTTGGCATGTGAAACCATACACTATCCTCTCTGGCTCTCTGCTTCTATTTATATAATATATTATAATAAGGTAATATATACCTAGTAGTAGCTGATATTGAAGTATTTTTTACAAAACTGGTATGTACTTTATAATTACATTTGAAAACATATATTAGGAAGGTATATAAAAAAATACCCTTAATGGCTTTAGATAGTCCAGAAGGGATTAAAAGTATGTATATGACTATAAGAGTAAATAAAATATTTATCCATCAATATAAAAAATATATACTAAGGTATATAATACTGGTTATTATGTTAATACAGTAAATACAGTAATAATATGTGCACAAAATGATGAATGATGTCGCAGGTATACTTTTGTCCATTTATTGGCATAGTTTTTTTTTTTTTTAGCAGTAGATATTATGTACTCCTCCTGAACAATGTCCTGGAGCCACCTCTGTAGTTCATCGAAGACTTACCACCATCACAGAGACAATAGCGTACACATGTAAGGTGAAGATATTCCATAGTGCATGGTTTATTGGTGTTATAACGTCATTGCAAATATATAATGGTATAGGCAGCTGCATATACAACTAGGGGGTGGGGTTATACAGGGATCATCAAATTGCATTTAATTATTCAATCACATCGTCTTTCTGGTTAAATTAAACTCATTGTACATTTTGCATATTTTATTATCATAGGTAGGTATATTCAAATTTAGAACTATGTGTGAATATAGTAGGTAATTAATTATATCAGTTTATATTTATCGAGGATTTTTGTATAGGTCATTTTTAATAAACCGAGAAAAATTTTTAGTTAAATTAGAAAAATACATTATAAAAGTAATATATAATTGATGTAAGTACCAGTTTTTATTATTACCTATCTGATATTTGTTCAAAAATACGTTAGGTATATAGGCCACGGACGAAGGTATAGTATCCTAGTCCGTGGTAAAGGCTAAATCGATTACTATATAAGTCAAGACTTTCACGAGTTGTATCGTACAATACAGAAACCAGAATTTTTTACTGTTTGTGGATGGCATACGTACACAGATAAATACCACGGACTAAGACAGTCCATCTTGGTCCGGTGGTTAATACATAAATTGTTTATTGAGGATTAATATTCTCACAAAGACTCCCAGCCCTATCAATGAAACGGACAGTACGCTTATCGCAATCAAAGTGCGAACTTTTATAAAATAAAATTCGAACAATTTTATTAATAATATAGATATTGTACCTAGTTATTTTTTTTTATTGCGAAATTAACAATTCTGGTTTTTTTTATTCCATCGCCAACCAAGTTTACGACTTTTAAGTTACATTCTTACCCTTTGCATTTCTTCCACGCCACATTCAAAGTCCACTATTCATTTATAATTTTAATCATTGTCAATCGTTTGTACCAAATAAATAGGTATGTATTAACATTCCACTTGTTACATATTTTTTATACGCCCTTCACACGCTTTTTGCCATAATTTAAATATCTCTTCAATATTTTGGAATTGTAAATAATAACTTCCGGTTCGCGGGTACATTTAACAATAGGTAAAAAAATATATAAAAACTTATAATATGTACAATAACTGAAATACTTAATAAAATCAAGAATAAAATTATAAACGGGTCAATAATAATAAGCGGTGAAATAAACCCAGTAATTGACCTGTATATATATATATATATACTAGATCGTTCCAATTACCAAATTTATAGACGAGAATATCATTATCGATGACTTAACAGTCGAGAATTTTAATTTTAAATATATAATACATCTATTTAAATTATTGACGTTTAAAAATAGTTGTAAACTATTTACGTAAAAGCTGTTAAAACGGATTATTAAAGTGATTTTAGAGTTATAATATCAAACATTCAAATCGATAGAGAACAAAATTGTGGAGTGAACTAATTTTATTGTTTTAATTTAAGTAGGTACTTATTAAAAAAAAATGATTAAAGTTTAAAAAAAATTTGTAAAAATAGACGTGTTTTTAACATTATCATTATTTTTTTTTTTATTATTTAATACATTAAAACCCGAAATTAGATTCACTCCATAATATTGTGTCTTTTATCGATTTGACGATAGGTGTTTTTACTCAAAAAAAACATTTTATGAATATGCTTGCATAAATATTTTTTACAAAATACATTTATATATAATTATATTGTACTATTTTGGCTATTACTATAAAAATGCGGGGTAAATATAGGTATAGGTACTATATAGGTAATTGGCAGAGTTAAGTTTAGGAACTATATTGTTTTATTCAACACATACCTATAATTATTATAAAAATTTGATTTTTTTTTTGAAATAGACGACCATGACAATTTTGTTTATTTCCTCTAGATTTGTAAAATATTTCTGTTATAAAAGATAGTTTTTCTTTACGATTAAAGAACTGTACTTACTAAAAATGTTGAAAAATTACTTCTTCAAAGTAGGTAGGTACCAATAATAAATAGTTATCTGACGTTACTATTTGAAGCCAACCGCTATTTACATGGCAGGTAGTCAATGTTTACATTGACATACTCTCATAAATTCTCCGTTGACTGTTATTGCTTAATAGTTCTCAGTCGACAGCCTCATTAATTTAATTATTAGACACCATATATAATATACATCTATAATTATTATGCAAAATTTCAACTGATAATAAACCTTAATATTGACTACCAAGCGAATGTACTATCAATATACTATATAGGTAGTATGGACAGTATGGTACAACAATTGTAATAAAAGTTACGAGTAACTACCTAGTGTTTTGTATAGGAATCTATGACTAGAACAAATTTGGTAATGAAAAAAAGCTCTTTATTCCAAAACTCCTATTGGACACCAGGTCAACAAGTTGTCCACAGAAGAAATAAAAATTATCATTATAAAACCACTGTATTTAAATTTTAAATACAATTTTCATCTATATAATAGTATTCGTATATTAAAAAATTATTAAAATACTTTTATTCAAATATTTTACATATTAAACTACGTTTTGTCGGAAGCCAATTTTTAAAAATCGTATTGACAAATAAAATATATAACATAGTAAAAAGACATATTTAATTGTAAAAGATATAAAAATAAAACATTATTTTCATAATCCAATTCCAACAAAGCATTTGAATTATGAATGTACCTACTATTTCGATACATAATGTAGGATCCTCTTAAACCACATTAACTTTTAAAACGATAATTAAAAATTTTTTTTTTTTTTTATCGTATTCATAATCCTGATACTATAGTATATATTTTATCTATACCTACAAATTGTAATTTTTCTTCTTTTATATTATTTATTTAAATATTTTAATTATTAATAGGTATGAATTCAAAAAGAGCATGTACCTGTAAAATATTGTTGGCATACAGTAAAACTTACAGTCCAAACTTGGTGATATGATAGGATTATAGCATTATTATTTTATATTTTATATTTTAAAATCATCACTTTCGAAAAAAGATTCTGATCTATGTTTGGTTTAATACAAACATGTAAGTATAATTATTATGATTTATGAATATAACAACTTTTCGTTAAATTTACCAACACTAGAATATGTTCTCAGCTAGAATGAATTTGCTATCAGAATGATCTGTATTTAAAAATGCCTATAATTACGAGCCCTGTTGTGATTCTGTTTAACTTGTAACATACAAATAATAAACAGAACACCTATCCGTTGGAACCTGTTTCGGTATATTTTAGTAATCTATTGTTATTGAATAGGTATTATAAAATATAACTGATTGTATATATTATGCAATGACTAGTAGTAAATGGCTGAAGTTGGGCAACCGACAGAATTTTTGTTTTCACCACATTATAATCATTATTTTCCTGTATTGTGTATTATTTTCTTCATTTAAACTATTCAAACAAAAAATAGTTCTTAGTACGTGATGATAGAAACAAAACAAATTTTTAGTAATACATTTTATTTATTATTTAGGTTTATTTACCTAAATAAACGTTACATTTAAGGATAGAACCAGTATGCTACTTCGATCACTTTATGTACATATTAAAATAGATTGTAAATTAACTAAAAAAGACAAATCAAATTTCATTTTTCTTTTTCTATAACATTGGAGGATTTATATTAATAGTTTTATCATAATACATAATATTATATTCTATTTAATATTTAACTTTAATGTGAAATTACAAATTGCAAATGTTAATTCGGTAAATAACAAAAATTCAAATAAATGTTTTTATTCTTTTTCTGCAGCATTTGACATTTTATAACAAAGTACAATAAGCCACACTATTTTATTTTAATTTGCTAGACATAAAATTAATTTTCATTTGTTAATTGTGGTATCATAGTAACATAGTATCAACTTGGTTAAGATATTAAATGACAATTTTTATTGTAAAATTTTATTGCCGTTCACCTAGGTACAAGCGAATAAATTTTCATTTCAGCATAAATCGTATAGTATTGTATGCGTGCATGAGGCATTATCTCTATCAATCATTATTACTTTAATGTAATATAAATTATAATAAGTAACCATTTGGCAATTATCATTAGAATTAATTATAATACATTTATAAACTATGTAATGTAATGGAATTAAAAAGTAAATTAAAAAAAAAATATTCTTTAAAAATTAAAATAATATTAGATACATATAAAATGGTGGAAATCTATTTAAATAACTAGTTAATTATGTATTTTTTTAAATGAAATTGTTTTATTAATACAAAATAAGTTAATTAGAAATCAAAGGGCTGACTGTTAGTATTACAATATTTAGATATTTCATTAGCAGAACTTGTTCAGTCTTAAAAAAAAATAGAAAATGGAAATAAAGGAGACCCGAGATGTGATTATAATTCATCTTTAGGAAGTTCATCAAGGTCGATATCAGACAAGTCAATATCATCATCAGCTGGTAATTCACCATCTTTACCATCCCAGGATTCAGTTGCTTGGATTTCTGGTAATGCAGCACCTTTGACTGGGGCAGTTGTACCACGACCATAAGATAAATCTCTGTTAAGTAATGTAACATATATTAAATTGCTTAAAATATCTAGATAATTGGGTATAAATTAAATAGAATATAAAAATCTAATAGTTACATACCTTAAAAATTCTTTAATCCCATCTTCTGAAAAAGATCCTCTTAATATTGAATATTTCATTTTTTTAACATTCAGAACAGCCAATGCGGGATAACCAAAACCACCAATTTCAAGGGTAGATTCCAATTCTGGTTGCTTTCCTGCTTCGGCCCACAACCATCTAAATAAAGATTATTAACATAGTAAACCTTACATCAAGAGAAGTTATCAACTACTAGGCTTAAGTCTAGTTTATCACCATAGTTACGAATTAAAATTTTTTTTTTTTAATCGTATTTTAATTACTGATTCCAAATATGTAAAAATAAAATTGTGGAAACAAATAGGTAGTTAAAAAGTTATAGCAATTTTAAATAAATTTTATATTATTAAAAATAACATATTTTACGTTGCAATTTCATTTAATTTTTTTTTTTTTTTTAACAAATCCTCAAAATCATTTTTTAATCTATAGAGGGCGTTCAAGTATTATGTTAGCAAATGTCCGACCCCCCTGTTTTATTACGTAAGCATATATCCGACAATTCCCCCCTCTATTAAAAAAAAAACTAAAAATTTCCGAATTTTATATTAATTAGTTAAAAATAAATTTAAAATTTTGTTACATATTTTGATTTTTTTTTTTATTACTGTTGATGTCAACATGGTTCTAACCCCCAAGCAAATGTAAGCACAGGCCAGACCCCCCTCCCCATAGGCACTTACGTAATAATTGAACGCCCCTATAGTACATTTAATGTTGATTATGAATCTGCAGAAATTTTGTGCCTTTCTCATTTATTTTGGAAAGTATAGGCAATTAAAGATCACGTGTAATACTGATTATAAATGGGCACTCACTACTCATTATTACAGTTACTGTCAACGCGACTAAATGCCACCATCCATCCTTTGTGGTCTTGTTTTTTACACTTTTTATATGAAATCTCAACGCAAAATATGTCATTTTTGATAGTACAAATCCTATTTAAAATTGTTATAACTTTTTAACCATTTTTTTCCGCAATTTTATTTTTACATATTTGGAATTACTATTTAAGATACTATATATATATAAAAAAAAAAAAAAATTCAAATCCATGACTGGAGTGGTAAACTAGACTTGTTCCAATTACTATAAGAAAGACAGGTATAACAAGAATAGAAAATGTCAGTAAGAATAGAGGAAACATTAAAAGGTTGGGAAAGATGAGACTGGTATAAAATAATAAAAAAATTGTATTTACCCCCAAAGTTTTTGTTTGAATTTATCTCCTAATGAGCGTAAAGTGTTCAGGTACTCATTACGACAACTGGCTTGGCAATCTAAAATGTGGGGTAGTACAGAGACCACACATAGAGCATGTTCTGAGCACCCAGCTTTGAATGTTTCTTCATTTACAATCTATTTAATGTATAGTTTTAAATAAGTACTAATTGTTCAATGATTAATTTGGCTCCCCTAAAACTTTACCTCAATAATATCTGGTGCTGGTACATTTTCTTGATGTTTTTGCATTGCCCAGCTGACAATATCTGAAGACGTTCTTCCTCCAGTATATTCTTCAGCTCCACTCGAGCTAGATGTACCAGATGGGAAGAATTTGATTGTGGGATATCCACGAATGTTGAATTCTTGAGCTTTTGACGAGTGCACTGTAGCATCTAATGCGCCAAGTTTAACCTAAAATGCACAAACAATATAGATTTAAGTTGTTGAAAAATTATACATTTGAATATTTGCTTTACTTTTCCTCTAAGTTCTGAAGCAGCAGCTGCCCAATGAGGAGCCAAGTTTTTACAATGTCCACACCACGGTGCAAAGAACTCGACCAACCAAATATCATCAGAGTTCAATACGAGTTTATCGAAATTGGAGTCTGTCAATTCCACGACGTCATCCCCAGATGATGATTTTTTTGATGATTTTGACGATCCGTAAGGGACACCCTGGAGTTGAGCACTGATCTTGTTTTTGACGGTTTTAATAGCCTCGTCGGTTATACCGACCGCAGAACGATCTCCCGAAAAGTCTTGAGGTTTATTTTTGTCAACAAATATTTTAACGGTTGGGAAACCTTGTACGCCGTAACGACCGGCAAACGATGGATACTTATCGGCATCGATGGCAGCTACTTTGACAATGCCCTGAAAATATAGATCGACACAATGCACATGATAGGAAAAGGATAGGCGGGCATGTAACAACGTACCTTTAAAGCTTTGGCAGCTTTCGAGTATTCGGGCGCAAACCTCTGACAGTGTCCGCACCACGGGGCGTAGAACTCGACAATCCATATTTCGTCGCTCTGGAGTACGTTCTTGGAGAAATTGTCGTCGGTGAGCTCCACAACTTCCGAGTTGGACGCGTAAATGGCCACCGAACACTTGGCGAGGGCAGCCAACAAAAAACCTGTAAACCAATAAAAAACACGTCGATCAGAGGAAACCTCTGTATGTAGAATGTAACGTAACGTCGCGCGTGCACTTACAAAACAACGGGTTCATGTCGTCGACTTGAACGTGATAATTTAAACAAAACGAACCGATAGCGGGTTGAACAAAAGAATAATAAAACGTACGTAGTACACGAGAGGCGCCGACAAAATGTGGACCGGCTCAAACGACGACGGTCGGGTCGTGCGTACGTTCGCGAACAAAACGGTAATCGTGACGCGGCCGTATCGGTCCGGTGCGCGTGTAAATATAAAATCGACGAAATCCGTTTTCCGCCTACGAGCGTTGGACGGACGGACGTACGCGGACAGACCACAGACGGCGACCAATTTGATCAAACGTCGTGTTATCACCCGGAGCGGCTCGTGGTAAGCTCTCATTGGTCGGCGATCTCCGCCGGTGTACGTTTTCGTCGGAGATTGCGCGTTCGTCGATGAGATTGTAAAAAAAAAAAAAAAAAACAACACACGTACAACGACGTCTACCCGTTTCCTCTCTTCGCACAAATCTTTGTGCCTACGACAAATCGACGATGCAAAACCACGACGACCCGATTGCGAGGTTTTAAAAATACGTTAAAAATACGAAGAGATGGATAGAATTTTAGGAATCCCGGCAAAAAAATCCAAACAAAAAAACCAACGGAAAAAAAAACCACGGAAAAAAACACCAGCGGAAAAAAAACCAAATACCTATATTAATTCTATGAGTTTCCCCAAAAAAAATATTTTCAAACTAATTTTCTCAAAATAACATCAATTAACTCCAATACCTACTAATTAATAAAAGTTATTTCATAATTCAATTAAACATAAATTAACAGTTTTACCAAATTATTGAACAGGTTTGTAATTTATGGTCCGCTGCACTATACATACCAGACCAGACCGAATAAGCAATAATTCAATAAAACATATTTGAACAAAAATGAAATTATTCGAATTGGTTTTATTTTTATGTTGGGTTTTTTTTCCGTATACCGAATTTTAGACCTTCGAGTTAATTAGTCCAGTAGTGGCGGTAATAGGAAAAAAAAGCCATAGATAAAAAAGACAAATACTGGATTGCATAAAAATCGTTTTGTAAATATTTAATAAATCATTAACTATAATGGCTTGTTAAACATTTGACGGCTCGGTAAATCACTGTTTTGTTCCATAAAAAGTGTACCTATATACATTTTATATTATGTTATGTTATTCTGTGTTTTTATTTTACTATGATATAGAATATAAAAATGATAACTGATCGATGATATCACTTTTTAATCTGTCTTTAAAATTTACAGAACCGAAATCGGGTGATTAACTAATGGACCGTAAAACTAATATTTAGCGGCTCTGTAAAAATTTAAAGAACGTTTATGCAACCCAATTTTTTTACCGAGCCGTTAAAACCACTACCTAATGGTTCTGTAAATGCTTAAAGATCGTTTATGCGACCCAGCAAAATTGTTTTAGTTTGGATTTTATTATACATGATATAACAAAATAATGATAATTAGGTATTTTTTATTACGATTTTATTAATTTCTCATAATATAATGGGTATATAACCACATTATAATTAACGGTAGGTATAATAAATAAATAATTTTCAATTATCACAGATAATATAATATTATAATATGTGTTAGGCGTTAATGAATTTTAGAATTAAGATTTTAAAGATTATTGTTGACCATAGACTTTGTTCTTTTTAATTTTAATTTTACTATTACCTATATCTGATTATTGAAATGATTTATTTATTTAGGTACTATTTGTGTTGGAAGTGTTTTTTCATTGCAATTTTGTATTTTTTTAATTGTAATTTAATATACTAAAGTATTTCAGATTTTTTAACAGCGATTGCACATGCCATAAATTTTTACTAAGATATTTTTACCGTGTGTACACGAAATGCGATTTTTAAGGAGTTCCAGGCATTTTTCAAGATATTTTAGGAAAAATAAAAATCTAACAATTTAGAAATATTTGAGTACATTTTTCAATTAATTTAAAAACAGCATCATACCTGCAGTATTTTTCATTGTTGTGTAATCACGATATTTCCGTTCTAACGTAGGTATAAAAGCTAGACAAAATTATAGAACTTTGAGAAATCGGATTTATAATCTGAAAATAGATTTGAATTTTTCGTCCCATCTCTTATAGGGATCGATCAAGGTATGTTTCTTTAAGAGGTCGCAACACCTGCGATTTTTAAGGGGTTCTGTATAGGCAATTTTTAAGAAATATTATGAAAAATAAAAATCTAACAATTTAGAAATATTTATGTACATTTTAAAATTAATCTAAAAGTAGCCCCGTACCCGTATCATTTTTTTATTGTTGTGTAATCACGAAATTTCCACCTACAAGACCAATAAGCGTGATAAAATTGTGTAACTATATGGAAAGTCGGATTTACAATCTGTAAACAGATTTGAATGTGTCGGCTTGTTTTCTGGGGATCGATTCGAGGGAGGCATTTTTCTTTATTATTACAGATTAAAATATAATCAATGTTTAAAAATTGTGATTTTTAAAATGACAAATAACACGATTAAAAAATAAAATAAAAATAAACGCCTCGATCGATCCCTATATAGAAGACAAACTGTTGAATTCAAAACAGTTTTCAGAATTGAAATCCGACTTTTCAAAGTCTCACGGTTTTGTCACGCTTTTAGGTCGATGTTTCGTTGGTGTTGCGGCCTCTTAACATTAAATAGGTACTGAAATATGATTAATATTTATAAAATACCGTTTTTAAATATATATATATAATACCCAAGTGATAAATAAAATGACCAAACATTTTTATTTTTAAATTGCCTTGATCAATCCCTATAACCTGCAAAACCTATAAACTGCCGAAAATGTTCATAAATCGCTTAGGAAAACGGTATAGGTAGACAATAAACGGAATGCCGTTTCCGCAGAAGAGGGACGACAATATAAGGTCCCGTTTAAAGTTTGTCGAGAAAACGGGATGCAATCTTCAAAAACGAGACAATACCGTCTTGGTCTTGGTATTGCATTTACTGCGACTAAGACCAATTTTACTCATTATACTGATATAACTACTTACCTTATTATACATATATATATATTATATACCCTGCGGTGTTGGGTAAGTTACTTTTAAAAAGTAACTAAGTTACGTTACTAATTACAAAATTAATAGATAACTATAGATTATTTTTTCGTTACCTAAATATACAAAAGTAATAGTGTTACATTACTTTTTCAATTCAAAAGTAACTATTTACAATGGCGTTATACTTTCAACGTTTTCAAGTAGGTATGTAAAAACGAAAATAATAAAATAAAATGTCAAAAATATCTTTATTTTTTTTCTGATAGTCGTCAGTCGAATATTGTAAAATTCAATATATTATGCCCACTCCAATTTATTGTATAAAAAATCATAAAATCGTTAAAATATCTACTTAAATTTCGCAGATATGATATGGGTCATCCGCGGCCATTGTAGACGCGAATTTATTAGAATAAATTGTATTTTTTATTTATAAATATGTAACGCGTTATTTTACACAGTTACCTACGGATAACTATAACGAGTTACTCTTATGCTACCAAAAAAATTACTATAACGAAGTTACTATAACGTTACTCGAAAATTTAACTACGTCACAGTAACGAGTAACGTCCGTTACGTTACTACCCAACACTGTATACCTATATATACCGACAGGTCACAGAAAATATCACAAATAAGTCGACATGATTTAATATGAAGTAGAAAATAATAAATATCCAGTGCCCAGATACCAGATGTAGATATATAGGTACGTATGTATCACTTTATGCACCTATCTATTATTATAATGTACACATTCACGAAACAATAAATCATTTTATAATAAGTTTTAGATTTACGTTACCTATACCGATTTTTTTTCATAAACACACACTATTAATTATAGGCATTATATAACTAATTCTGCTGAACTCGCGAGACATTTTATAGAATTAGTTTCTCGTTTGGATTCGTTAGATTCGTCAGACAAAATATTATGCAATTATATAAATAAAGAAAAAATAATAAATAAATCACTATAAACCGACCGAAATATGTATACCTGTACCGTATATACTGGCCTATAACTATTATTAATAAACATTTAAATACATCATTCGAGATTTTTGTAAAATATAAAATTTAAAAACGATTAGAAAAAGAAAAAAAAAATTCATTCAAAATCGGTTTTAGATATTGTTTACACGTCATAAAATCTATTATTGTATGCTAATTATTTTACGTTTTCGATTTTTGGCCAGGTTTTTTTGGATTTCGCCCCCACTGTGCGCCACCCCATCACTTCTGGGACAAAATATATATCGCTATATTGTACTGTAATATACAATGTATATTATAGTCAATCGATGTGACCATGTCAATGAACGCACCGGACTTCAGCCTACACGTTTTTATAGCGATGGTTTAACAAAAAATATGAATATAAAAATTATGATAGATTTCAATTCCGGTGTCGAGCACGCATATATACATACATAGACGGACGCACCGTGTGTTATCTTGTGAATTATTTGTTATTTCGATTTTACCATAAAAAATTTTTTTTTCACTACTATATACGGTTAGGTTTTTACTAGTGATGTTACGAACTGTTCGAAAATCGAACTCAAAATTGAAAAAATTCGAACCGAACTAAACACAAAATAGTTCAGTTCGAATATCGAACCTAGGATAAAAAATTTGAAACTAATTTGCCGAAGAGCGATAAAAAGAAATGGAAAAATGTGGAATCCTTCTTTACTTAGACTTAAAATCATGTTTTTATGCAAATATACATAATTAATAAAAAATGGTAATTTATATTATTATTGTATTGTTTTTTTTTTTTTTTTTTTTTATGAAGTTCGGTTCGGGTTCGATATTTTAATTGAATTGTTCGGTTCGGTTCGGGTTGGAATAAAAAATTGGAAGTTCGGTTCGGTTCGGGTTCGTTAAAATTTTAAAAAGTTCGGTTCGGGTTCGGTTCGACCTCAAAAATCTGGGTTCGTAACATCACTAGTTTTTATACGTCTATTATTTAAATATTTATTTTATTATTATTTTATACGATGTTATGTAACAGATTAAACATGCTCCCGCGATACCTATACGATTCTTAGATTTTATTTTACCACCTAAATATTATGTATAATATTGTACGCGCGTATTAATAAAATAGGCACCAAACAAATTAATTACCTACGGTTTTAAGGTATACAAACGTTTATTATACGCAATAAAAATGAAATTAACCGAATTTAATGTATAAGCAACCATCATGTTATATATATACCCATTGGCTATATAGCGCCTACTTATATGAATATACTTTATCATAGTGTGTTAATTATTATGTTTTATGGCACAATCGCAGCTATAAAGTTAAAAAAAAAGAAAAAAAAAAAGCTGTTTAAATATAACGAATTCAAACGGAACGGTGTAATATAATATTATGTACCTATTGTTGAAAACTGAATGCGGCCATAGTGACGTGGCGTACTTTCAATTTCTCTCCGAAGGGAGAGGTTTAAAATAACATATATAGAAAAACTTCCACCTCTCTCCGATAAGGGCATATTATATACGGTATATAAACAATAATTTATACAATTATTTTTATGCAATATTGTAATATGAGGGCGCAAAAGGTTCTAGAAAATCTAGTACGTATATTATTACCCGCGACTGTATTCTATGGTATTATACCTAGTGATGTACGTTTTCACATAAACGTTTTTAGTTATTTAATAATAAAATTCAAGATATTTTAAACTTAAATTTTAATAATACATATATTATGTTAAAATATATATATATATTAATACGATCATTGATCACAAATAGTAAAATATAAAGAGTAAATGCGATCTAAACATTCGTAGAACATCATAATGAACAGTACGACCAACTATTAAAACCAGGGAGTCAAAACGGGTTAAAATTTTTCAGGTTTCGGGTTACGGGTTTAAACCGGTTAAAAATTTTCCGGGTTTCTGATATGTGGTTAAAAACGGTTTTAATTTTTTCCGGGTTCCGGTTTCGGTGTTGAAAAACAGTTAATATTTTTTTTGGGTTACGGGTTTCGGGTTTAAAACGTGTTAAATTTTTTCCGGTTAATGGGTTTCAGATTCAA
>JAIPRL010000691.1:0-54900 GCA_025469235.1 Pemphigus obesinymphae
ATATCAGAGGTAGTATAGGGGTAGCTTCGATAGTAGACAAAATGAGAGAGAATAGATTAAGATGGCTCGGGCATGTATTAAGGAGGGATGAGACTGAGGCAGTAAGATTAGTAAGGGAAATGCATGTCTTTGGTAAGAGGGGGAGGGGAAGACCGAAAAAGAGATGGGGGGATGTAATGGCGAATGATATGAGGAAGGTGGGAGTAAGTGAAGAAGATGTGGGAGATAGAGTTAAGTGGAAGTGTAGGACCAGGGTGGCTGATCCCAAATAGTTGGGAGAGAAGGCGAAGGAGAAGAAGAAGAGATTTATTTTATCAAACCCCAATTACACATCTATTAAATTTACATAAAGAAAATATTGTTTTAAATAGGTAGATATTACAGTCAACGAGTACTTAGTAGGTACTTATATGATATCCCTATTCCAAACATATTAATATAGGTATACCCTGGGCCGTCCCTTGGGGAGGTGGTGTCTAACCCTCCAAACATTGAAAAACAGTTGGCAAATAGTAGACAAAGTCGATGAATTTTTTTTTTTTTTGCTTATTTACGTTTTGAATGAAGAATTTTAGAATTTTTTGGGAAATTAAGTATTTTTCAGAATTTTAAATTTGCAAACTATAAATTATAGTCGGCAAAATAGGAAAAAAAGTTGATTACCTTTTTTTTTTTTTTTGATTGTTTTAAGTTGTGAAGAGAAGTATTATATTATTTTTTTCTCATTTTTATCCCACCACAAAAAAATCTTTCTTCGGGACGACCCTGGGTATACATACCATTATAAAATTGGTACTTAATTAGGTACTTAAATATCATGTCAAAGTGAAATAAAATTACCTGATGCATCCAATTTTTTTTTAGTAAAAATCTTGTCCAAAGTTTTGTTGCATCCATATTTTAATTTACATGAATTGATTGGCAATTACAAAATAATATACTCCTTTGTCAAATTGTTATTAATAAATATTGTTAAAAATATAACACCGTATACCGGTACCTATATAATATGATAACGGAAATACCAATATTAACATGAATAGTTCCGTTCATAAGAGAAAATCAGATAATGTACCTATATCATGACTAAATCTCTATTAGAGATGATGATGTATATATTTTAATAAAATTCAACTGATTATGAAACACATATTTTACTTGAAGTAGGTACCTATTAATGCATTAAGTTTATTGCATTGCATTGTAATTCTTTCTTATCCATGGAAACATGTTAATATCCATAATACAAAAATTATAAAACTGTGACTTATATCACATTATATTTAGTATACCCAGTAATCAATAGTCCCACTCCCTTTGAGAGCACATGCAGTTGCATTACTTGATAACCCATGTGGGCACCACTGTTATAAATAATAAGTCAAGGTATAAGTTATAAGTAAACTAATATTTATATTCAAGAAGTCAGAACATAAATTTAGGTTTTTTACTGTATATTTATTTAGTGTTAAATTATTATAAAGATTTGTTTTTTTTTTTAAGTTTTTTTAGTAAGATATTATGTTTTTTTCAATATTTACAGAAAATGTTAGTTATAATAAAGTGTTCTCAAAATATAAACACAAACAATAATTTTATATTAAACAATATATATAAAATTAATGTCAAATTAGTATTTTTAGATACTGCGTACAGATTATAATAAATAAGAAAAACAATTCAAAAACTTCACATTTTAACATATTTCTTAAAATACAGTAGGTATAACTTCGGTGATCTGACTATTTTGGAACCAGAGTAGATACTCTAGAAAATTGTAAAATATACAATAACTGCAGGTAATGCACATAATAGTTGTATGCATTAACTTAATAATAGGTAATAATAATTTAATTATTGAAACAACTTGTTATTAAAATAAAAATTGATAAATACTAAAAACTTACATTTATAAATAAAATGTATTCATTAGACCAAGAGTTATTAATTATTATTATTAACTGCAATGCTTCTCTTTTGAGCTAATATATTTACTTTAGATAATGTATTGGTCATCCAATTTAAAATTCTATATTTTTTTTTCTTTGATTACGACATATTTGAAGTCATTCATATTTTGTATAGATTCTAAATAAACAAAAATGCAACACATTTTTATAAACATTTGTTTTTTTGTACTAGATGATTCATTCAATAAAATTATTTCATTATTTTTAAATATTTATATAAGTAATAGGATAGTGAAATATATTAATATACATTTTTACATTTTGCAAAATAAGTTTTTCTTTATATTCAGAGCATGTTAAGAGTATTCCATCGCACAGCCATCGACTGATTTCCAACCTACAACCACACTATAGTCAAACATTGCATGTAATTATATGTTGTATAATTGACACATGCCTGTGCCAGACGAGTTTTCGTCTGAAAACAGAGTCATTCTTAACGTGCACCGAGTATAGTTAACATTATCTAAGATTATAACACCATCCATAGGTAGTCAATGTTACATTATCCAGCTAATGTTAACATTAGTCGTGACATATGATTAGTAGGTATTTACTTATATATATTTAAACAATTTAGCCTAATTGTACTTAGTGGTTAAAATTTTTTAATTAAGATAATAAAGAGGACTTCTGACTGTAGTAATTAAAAATAATATTGGTATATTTTCATGTTTATTGTCTAGTTTACTTTTTATACAATGATTTGACCATATTAATAATACTAATAATTAAATTTAAATATATTATGGGCTAGTGTTTTTAGCTATAATTACATCACATCCTCAAAATTATCAACTGAAGTAATTTGTACAACAATTATATATCCAATAATCAGGACTTAAAACCAGTAACTATTTCTTCTCAAAAACCGGTTAAAAACCCCTTTTTGAGAACCAAAAACTGTTTCCTGGTTTTCATTTTTAAATCTGAGAAGCGGTTATCGGTAACCAAAAATTATATTTTGGGTTTTAAAATTTTATATATATTATATATATTTTATGTTATAAAACCGGTAATTGTAACGGAACCAATAACCCATGTTGAAAGTAAAAAAAAAAAAAAAAAAAAAAACCACTAACCATTTTTTAAGGTGTAACAATATAATAATTATATAACTAATATATTATTAGTATTATTTTT
Organism: Pemphigus obesinymphae; assembly: GCA_025469235.1. Taxonomy (NCBI): domain Eukaryota; kingdom Metazoa; phylum Arthropoda; class Insecta; order Hemiptera; family Aphididae; genus Pemphigus; species Pemphigus obesinymphae. The sequence continues at coordinate 3,114 of JAIPRL010000691.1, forward strand.
TTTGTTCATTATACCTTCTTGATTTTTTCTTAGTGTTTTTATTTATAACAATTTAATCTTTATTCTATAATATCTTATACCTAAATTATTGTAATATTATTATTATTTTAATTGTAGGTACATATCTATATATATTATGATATTATATTTTAACATTCATTTTTCATCTATATTGTTAAATATTTACAAAATAATCACCAACACGAACATTCACTGTTTATAAAGTTATTGCCAATAGTACAAAGTATTTAAATTAAATAATGCAATAATTTATCATTTATTAATTGCATTATCTCATAAGTGCAATACTTATATAGCGAATAACACATATGTATAACCGATTTAATATAAATATTAATTAAAAGAAAATTGTCATTGTAAAACAATAAGAAATCATTTTTGTGATGCACATATATGTTTATGTCACAAAATATGCATTAAGTGCAAATTTGTAAGGTTTTATGTCTCTCATGAAAAGTAGGATTATTGTAGTTACGTGGTATTGCGGTTTAGGTAACGATATATACATATTGAACGCGCGTAGAGCACGGACCGACCGAAGGACCAGTGGCGACGAGCCACACGATAAAAATATAAATAAATATGGGTTGCCTGAATATTTTCCCGGGTAGGCAACCCAACACACGTACCTTATAATTTATTGAATAGGCAACCTAAATTACCTACGCCTTATAATGTAGTGGTTAGGCAACCAAACTTACCGACGCCGTACAAACCTGGTGGATAGGCAACCTAAGATGCGCGACGGCGACGATGACGAGAACGACAAGGATGGGAATTATAAAACGGTGACTATGACGGAAACAAGGATGATACACTTTAGTTATTTGTATTATTACGGCCGGAGAGCTGTTTTATGAATCCGTAAATGGACCAGCTGAACGACTAGATGACCTGGACTGCCTCTCACACAACACACAGGTTGCTGGCGGACTTACGTGTGACCGCACGGAAATTGACTACGGTTAGACACACAGTTACGTGCAGTATCGATTTTGACGTTGCTCTCCGCCGGACGTTATATTATAAATATTAAGAATAGTAGGTATCTTTGTTGCGACAGGCCGATTCGATGAGGCGATGATGGTGATGGTGATGACGTTGAATGAACGACTCGAAGACGCAATTGATAACAAAAAACTACACGGCGGTTTTGATTTTCAAAAACGTTGATTTTATTATAATTTAGTAAAAAATCGTTCGATTTAATAGCGGAACAGAATATATTTACAAATTGATTAATTAGCCAAAGAAATAAAAACGTGGCGAGCGTGTGCTCGGGTGTGCCGACGAGAAAGAACAACAAACGCAAGGCCCGAACACACGACGACCAAAATCTTATATAACAAAAATGGATTACCGACAATACACGACACACACAAAAACAATACGAATAAGATAGTAATAATAATATTTATAATTTACATTCAATTTATCAAGAAAAAACAAACGGGAAGACAAATAAGGACAGGAAATAACGGATTGTCGCCGTCGCGATTTGATTCTCTTAATTAAATAGGTACGGCGCGTCGCAAACACATATTATAATAAAATATAACACCTATATATATATCAGCTACATATAGCTATATATATATAGCTGATCGACTTATTGGCGATTTTTAAAAGCATGAACATTATTACCTATTATATTAGGTTTATATTCAGGCACAATTGTGAAAATATCATTGTTTACGACTACTATCTTATAGTTATTATGAATTCTTTAGAACTGTTTTACGACCGCGACAAAGCTTACTTTATCATAGGATTTTATTTTCTAAATAATTTTAATAATCTAACAAATATTCCGGGATTGGAAAGCAGAGACCAAAAAGTTGGATGACAAATAGTAATAAATATTATAAAGATTCGGCAAAAGTTTATTTAAATTGTAATTACTTGTTTTAAAAAGTTAGAAGCGACTTAAAACCGGCAACCAGTTATGAGAAGTAGAAAGTTTTCTTAAACCAAGAAGAGGTAACCACTTATTTTTTAAATACTCAAACAATTGTTTTATCAATATATATACGTAACAGTGGTGAAACTAGAACTTCTAATGCCCGTGTCAAAATAATTCAGAGGGCCCTTAGTTTTACAAATTTGGAGGAAGGGGGTATGCACTATGAGGCACATGTACATGCCCACAAAATTTATCTCTAGAACCATCCCTACTCATAGGTTATAAATAATTAAAAACATGTATACAATGATTTTTATAATCACTTTTTACTAAACATTATATATGCAATAACACAATTTCAAATTGAAAATATTTAATCTATACTTAATGTAATATCTGGCCAGTTTTATAAAAATTTTTTTTTTCTTGCTTTTGCTTCGGTAAACTTATCGATTAAATCCTCAAAATTAACCTTTCTCACTGTGTCTTAATTGTAAGTAATACCAGGCCACTTAAACGATTTTGCGTCATTGTGCTTCTTAAATATCCTTTTATCATTTTTAGCTTTGAAAACGATCGTTCCGCGCTTGCAGAAGTAACAAGTGTAGTAGGTATGGCGAAATTACATAAATATAATAAATACTATATATATGTTGTAAATAGGTATATATGTAGGTACCTATATGAATGTGTACATGTTGACGTGTATACTAATAAACCTAGAAATGTCATTACACCCGTCAAAATTATAAATTATCTATGGTGCATTTTTTCTAATTATTATTGATAATAAAAATATTATGGTATTCTGTTCAGTCTCGCCCGCGAGGAGGTACTCGCAAAAGACCTCCGAAAAAGCGAGATATAATATTTATGTTTTATATTAATATAGGTACGTTTGCTATTGTATTAAGATTTATTTTATTAATTTGTGTTGCCGTATAAGTCAAAACCTACATTGAAGTATATGACAAAGTTGGCACCCAACGTGGGGCTCGAATCCACGACCCCGAGATTAAGAGTTAAGAGTTTTTGACTAATTTTCAAAAATAATAAAAGAGCAGTACATACTTCTGGGAAACTTACTGTTAAAGAGTGATTTTTACCATAAAAAGCTGAGCAAGATCTCTTGTTAAAATAAGTTTACTGATTTCATTTTTAAGAGTTGATGTTACAGCTAAAATTTTATTTGTAAATATTTTCGATATATCTTTATTGTACCTATTTATTTACTAACTTTGTAGCTTTATTTAAAAGTTTTAAATATGTTGATAATGTAAGAAAAGATGGTTGTAAACATGTAAAATTTAGCATAAATTCCTGAAAACTTCAAAAATGCTTATTAATTTGATTCATCAATATATCCAGAGTTCGATAAAAAATAGTGCCATGAAATAAACTTTCTGGATAAATTAAACGTTGATCAGTACATAGGTACTTCATCAAAATATTTTTTCACAACTTTACGGCGTTTGTATTCAAATTCTGAGATGGACAACTTTTAGCAACCTTATTTGCTTTTTCCAAGAAAACATTACAATTACATCTGTAGCCCTTTAATTGTTAATAACAGTTTTTTAATATATTGGATGCATTATCTAAATCAACTGATTTTGATTGGAGAGCTTATGAAGTTGGATTTATTATTTGTAAAACTTTACATTGAAAAACTAAAGTGCAAATAAAAGTTTTAATTTTCAATTTGTTTTTTAATCTCTTCAGCTTCATTTCTCGCATGCAGCTTAGAGCTGCAAAGTTTAACTAATGTTAAAGTTTTTTGAATTTTAGAAAATCTAACTTTAACTGCAAAAACTGCATCATAAGGACCAGTCAATCTTTTGGATTAAGTTTTTTTTATTTCTAATCCATTTTGGATTTTGGACACAAACACATAAATACATAAAATGTATCTATTATAACAGTAATCTTCTTTAGTTAGGAGTCAACACTTACTTAACTCATTAAAGTCAAGGACAAGGGACTAATTAATTTTTGAAAAGCATAGAGAATACAATAATATTTATGTACCAATTTATATTTATAGTATTGACTTCTATTACACATGAGAAAATTACTGGGAAAATCGAAAAATGACCTTTTTGAAGAATCAACTAGATTCTAGTTACTAGAATTTACTTATTTAATAACTAGACTAAAAAAAATTCTTTACTCCGCCATACACATACTCCTCTATGTTCAATTGTTAAACCAATACAATCTTTACTACCTACTCTCAGAATCCAAAACGTTTACTTTACTAATTTCCACCACCAACATCCTAGCCGTGGTGTGAAGAGCTTTCCTGGCTTATTATTTAAAAAAAATAAAAGAAATGGCACAAAACAAAGTGGGTACTTAAGAGCAAGTCTGATTTATATTATAAGTAATTTTCTTTCAGTAACTTTCATTTTAACCCTGCAAATTTTTCAAAATTTAAAAATTGTTCCTTTTTTAGGAACAAGAAAAATAACTATAGTTCCTTTCTTTAAGTCTGGAACGAAAAAGGATTTAGTTCCTTTTTAACAAAAGGAACATGAACGTGGACTAGTTCCTATTTTAAAGGAATTTTCCAAGCACTGTCTATTAGGTTTTTTTTTTTGAAATTCTAGTTATTCAAAAATCCGTTGAAATTGTTATGTAAGTACTTTTTAATAGTTATCAGGTGAACGACGATACAATTACAAATTAAGAATTTCATGATAAATTGTCTTTATTTTTTCACAAATATAATTATGTCAAGGAAACGTTTACAATGTCGAAACAATTCAATTCTTATATACTAAAAAAAAAAAAAAAAATTCTAGTAAACTCTTATTATGTTTACTATATTAAATATGGTATAATGTATATACACATAATATAGATTAACTAATAAATCAAGTTGGGTACACGTAATTTGTAAATAATTGAAAATATATAATATACACGTATTATTATAGGTATTATATATATGAGTCGAATTAAACTCGTTTAACCATAATATTTTTATACCTAATATTATATTTACATAATGCATGATATATTATACACAATTAGGTATACTGTAAACCACAAAACATAATAATTTAAGTTTCTAGTTAACTATATTATATTAAAAAAAAAATAAAAAATAGATAATTATAATGAAATTATAGGTAATCGTCGTATTATTAAATATTTACACACCTTCTTGCCACCCATATTTCCGGAGTGTGATTATTCGAATTATCATAGTGAAACTCAAAATGTAAGGAAGGTTTAATAATGATTTCGAAATAAATCATAAACGAAGTAGGTACCTAACGAATAAACGGTTTGAAATTTAAAAAATGTATAATATATATATATACAAAACAAACAATAAAAATAATAATAATAATGATGATAAAATTATAAAAGGCATACACGTTATATATATTATAATATATATAATAAATTTTGTATATTATTCGAATTTTAAACTATTAAGTTGTGTAGTATTGATTAGTTGTAGTTTTAGGTATATTATTATATGTAAGTACCGATGAACACGAGTAAAACACTGTATTATGTGCAGTGCCGTATCTAAAGAATTTGTCGCCCGAGGCAAAATTAATAATTGTAGGGTCCCTTTTTTTAAATTTTAATATGCAAAAAAAAAAGACCTTCATAATTCCTATTAAAAATTAAGTGATCAATGGGACCCCACAAGCAGGACGAAAAATTTAAATATTTTTACATTTTGCGCCCCATCGTAATGGCACCCGGAGCACGTGCCCTGGTTCGGCCCCCCTAGATCCGGCACTGATTATGTGTGCAAAGAATGTATAATGTATAGAATAATATATACCTATAAATAAATGTAATATGTACGTTAAAAATTTCATAATCAATACAAAATCATACAACAGACGACGAAAACAGTAAGTAATAATAATAATAATAATAAATCATATATATTTCGTACGAGCGAAAACGGAGTGGCACCGTTGTAATGGCCATTGTACAGAGAATGATCGAGTGATAAGGTCAAATTTTCCTACGGTGTGTCATCGTAATCGTTATTACATATTATTGGTACATGATATTATTATTATAATCTAGCGATTGTGGACATATTTTAAAAAATATTTCTACGTCTTAGGTACTATAGTTATTCCAAATGTAATAATATAATATATGCTATATCGTATAATAAACACGTTCAATTTTTATAATATACACAACGAATCACGATAAATTATTTTTTTTTCATTTTTTTTTTTTTTTTTTTTTTTTTTTTTTTTATACAAGTCATTAAAAATTACAATTTTCACTTTCGGACTAGTAAATTTTAGGAACATTCATCAATCGATTATAATATTATACAGCGTGTAGACTGCGGGCAAACGTCGTAATATAATTATTAGTAACATTAGTGGTAATACCCTTGGAGGTACTGTTTTTATTCAAGCACAGAACTGTTGTATTGTGTCATGTTATACAGATCGTGTGACAATTATTTTTGGTATTATTGTTGATCGGTCCCGTTATTAATACACATACCCATACGTAATAATATTGTCATCATAATATCTAAATAATTCTGTTGAAACGTATACGGTTTACTAAAATCGTATTTTCTTTTCGTACACTTGGAAGTACACGAACATTAAAATAAAATAATAAACACTGTCTTTATCAATTCAAATTTTAAATGTAATTTTACCATAATCATAGGGGTTCTATGTAATATATTATAATTCACCGACATAGAGGAATGCGTCGGTTCAAAGTTTACATCGCTTAACATCATGACACGAACACTGTTGTAGGTATAATTAATATGAATATGAACTTAACTCGTTTGTTTCGTTTCGTTTTCGTATAATATATAATATTATATTATGAGCGTACAGTGAATTAAAATAACAATTTACAAGCTGTACACGATAGAAAAACAAAAACTACTCAGACATAATAGAAGAAGCAATATAACAACTTTATAATCTGACGCCAGTCGACGGAATACACATTTAACTGACAATTATTATTATTCTGAAAATCAAAATAGTATAATACTTAAAATGTAGCATGAAAAAAAAAAAAAAAAAAACTGCAGCATAATCTTTGTAGGTACTTGGTGTATACCCGAAGATATTATGCATGATAATTGTTCATAATGCATTTAAAAACATAAATAAATATTAATAGTTAAACACACGACGCTAATAATATTATTCATATTACATAAATAATTAATAATATATAAATGAATACAATATAATATATATACTATCATCGATAATAAAATAACTAATCTACATAGTACGCTATTTAGGCATTTCCTAAATAAATCACACGAATTCAGTAACAATTAAAAAATACATTTTATCATGTATGTACATTATCTTTCACTTGCTACAGTATAATATTTATAATATTATTATGTTTTACAATGAGTTATATTATGCTAGTAAGTATAATAATTTAAATAAAAATATGTAAATAGTTTGATAGGTATAGGTATAGGTATACTATATAATATAGTGTATGATTGGGACGATTTGATTGTCCCAATAGGAAAGAAAATACAAAAAAAAAAAAAAAAATGATTATTATGATCACTAATCGACTGATCATAATGTTTACGTACACAAGTTCTATACATAAAATGTAGGATATTATAATAAGTAATAATAATAATAATAATAAACGACTATATTATAATAGAAAAACAATAAGAGATAGTTCAAATATTTGATCATAATATTCAAAATTAATGGATAATGGTACACAAACACAAACAAATATAGGTACACGATAATAATATTATATTATATGTATACAATCGTTTACACGTGCTTTTTTAGTTACAATGATTTTTTTTTTTTTTACTTTTGTGATTTTTTATTTTTTTATTTATAAATATCCTTTACAATATAGTTTGGGAAGGCAGTTCGTTTGATAATAATAGATATAATTAATAATAATTTATTTAACCCTAGACTGCTTCCAATGATTTCACCACGATGCGCAGTGTGTAATAATTATTATTATTAAGGACAGTCAACAATACCATGAAGAGTCTCGCGGGGTTTGTAAATAATTTGAATATTTTCTTTCAAATTTCATAAATAATAGAGGATAATAATATTACAGAGACCTGTTAACTAAAACATAGACTGCGCTTTGAGTCGAAATCTCTCAGATCACATCTGTAAAGTCAAAAGGTGTATTACCTACGGTGGAAAAAATTCATTCATGACTAGTTTGTTCTGTGATATCTGTTATAATATTATTCCTGTTTTTAAATTTTTACTCAAAATCACGAACTAGTTAGATCGTTCTTAACATATTGTGTTGATGACAATATTAGAGTGTTCGTAGATAGTTGTAGTATTGATGTTTTTTTTTCTACATGATATTCTTTTTTGTTAATCACATATTGTCTGAGTGTTTCAGTATAGTCAGTGTGCGAGGATGCGCAGTCCATTTGATTAATATGTCTATGACAAAAACGAACAAAACAGGAAAATGAACGTTTGTTGAAATGCCCATAACGATTTTAAAAATAAAATAAACGATAATTCTTTAGAAAAAATCAAAAGTATTCCACGTGCACGACCGCCGAATGTCCGAACTCTGTACGGAGTGCAAAAACATATCGTAACCGGACACGATTTTTCTAAATCGACTGTATATAATATTATATAAGTTTTTAACGTAAATCATAATAATCAATAATAATCAATAATCAATAATAATAATAATAATAATAATAATAATGACAATGATAATAAATTAGCAATAATAATAATAATAATAATAATAATAATAATAATGTGAAAATACGATTTGAGTTTTATCAACGGTTAAAACGCAAATACTCGAGTAAACGTTATGTCGCCAATCCTTCGGTGCGGTTCTGTGAGATGTGATTGGCGTGCGCGATCGGCGACGATTGCGGTGACTGCGGCGCGCAGTTGTTGAGCTGATGGTCATCTGCCGACTTGAGGTTCACCGCCGATTGCCGGTCAAAGTGCATGTCCCAGAGCGGCGGCGTCCTCATGTGATGGGACGGCGGTGACATGTCGTTTTGTTTGTCGGACGTGGTTCCGGGTTCCGTTTTCATCATGTCGCCGGGAAACGTGCCGCCAAAGTTCCCGAAACCGCTCAGGATGCGGTTGCTCACGTTACTGTTGACGTTCTGTATCACAGAAATCTCGTTGATCTGCAGAGGAACGGAAAATGCAAAATTAATTAGCTGTATTGATAGAGGACGTCCGTTTCCTACCCCCTTGAAAATACATTGCCATAGAACTATAATTCGTCTCATTCGACGGAACGACGCGGTGTCACGAAACATTCTCTATTTAAGTGTAAAAGATTTCCAATCGGGATTGTACATTGTCAGGCCAATAGTTTAATTTCCAAAAAAAATTCTCAATACGACCTTTTGATAAAACTTTGCTTTCATTAAGGATTTTACTCGTCGATTATTATAACTGTTTTCCGTTCAAAAGTCGATGAGTGTTTTCGTATTCGAAAAATACAACTCGAATACCATTTTAAAAAAATGAGCACTGACAATTTGGTTAGGAAATACAATTTTCAAATTTCAAGTGTATGACATTCAATAGGGTAAGTCTACAATTTTAGTTTTTCATCATTAGTACTATTTCTTCCCAAACGTATTTCCGTCGTACGATTTAATGCCTTTCCGTTAAGACGCTTAACATACCTTTTGTTGATGAATCCCGTTTAAAAACGGGCTCGGCAAAAACGGATGGTAGTAAATGTCCGGTCTCCGCTGGAGAAAATCCGTTTCTTTTACACTGTTGGGTATCTGCAATGAAGGTAACTCCAACGACATTCTTCTTCCTCTCCTCGAAGTCCCATTCGTCCACATATGCGTTCCCATGTGCACCTACAGATTAATATAACAATCATTATATATTATACAATATTAAAACATTGGCGTCTAAATAACTAGGTAGGTACCTAGGTAGGTATCCAGTGGCATAATTAAGATGTCTTAAATAATTATTAAATATATCCAACGCGATTTTTCACTCGTTTAAAACCGAAATAACTAATTTAATTAAAGTTTTCAAATGTAGTTTACACGTTACGTTAGGTCTTTATGAAGCATATCTAAGATCGTTTGACTAATATCAATTTACTAAGTACACGTTTTCATCCAAAATTGGGTTCTGTATCTAAATTACATTTCAACACAACGCCGTAACTATAGGTTTTAAATTTTTAACTTACTTTGAGATTTCCTTTCGTTGTAAACGCCTTCAAACACACCGTACAACGAAAAGGTTTATCGCCTGTGTGTGTCCTCATGTGTATCTGCAGTGCGGAGGACGACGAAAAATTCTTATTGCACACGTGACACAAGTGTTTTGGCGAACCTGAGAAAAACACAAAATCATGAATTTCCACAATATTCCATCAGTCGACAATAATAATTTGGAACGATAAAAAAAGGAATGGTTTATAATATTCGCTGCTGAAAGGATTGTATCGTAATATTTTGAAATTATTCAGATGAGCAATTTTAGATGATTCAATGGAATTGGTTCAATATGACGTGTGTATCATTGTTATGAAAAAGTTTTTTTTTATATCTTAAATATAAATATTCAAAATTGCTTCCTGGTTTGAATAGTACATTTTTGGAAACGTCACCATTTTTTTTGAAATTTTGAGAATACTGCGTAAGCATTTAAGAATCAATAGAGTTTTGATGATGAATCATTATATGGTGTATATAAATATAACAATGATTTTTTTCTATTCGTATGTATACGTTGTTGAACAAACTACTATTATTTAAGCAACTTTAAAAATAACGGAGGGGTTATTTTCATCTATACAACACCTTCACAACAAGGTAGGTCACATTATGAGATAACACTTTGTCTCAGTAGTTTACATACTTATCGTATAATATATTATTTAGTATAGATATATATCATATTATCATTTAAATTAAGGAACCGATAAGTTATGTTTCTAGTTTAAAATACGAAAAAAATATGTTGTTAAAGATAACAATTTTTTGGCAAAAATAACCTTTTCGTATTAATTTTTATTTATGAATTCTTACTGGGCTGTCTTTTCGGTACGGGCAGACCAGAGTCGGGATCGGTCAGAGATCGTTTTGGCGACGAGGATGACGGCGGTGACAGTCTCTCGGCGGTCGCAGACGGTTTCCTGGAGGAACCTCCGGAGTGGTTGGAGTTGTACAGCTGACCAACGGCCGGTACGGTTAATGTGACTTGTGACGTCGGTGGCGGAGGCGGTGGAGGTGGGACTGAGGATTTCGTCGACGGTGCTGACGGTTGGACGGGTGGCGGTGGTTGCGGCGGTGTGGCGGACGACAGGTCCGACTGGACCGCGGTACTGGTGCTAGTGGTGTTGGACGATACTGCGGTAACCGCGGTGGTGGTCACCGACACTTGTGGCTGTTGCAATACCACCTGTTGCTGAGATCGAGGCGCTGCAGAGCCGGCGGTTGCCGCTCCTGTTCCAGTTGCCACTCCTGTTCCAGTTGCCGCTCCGGCTCCCGTCCCGGTTCCCGATGCCGCCGCCGCCGCCGCCGCCGCGGCCTGTGATTGTGCCGCAGCAGCCGCGACCGCCGCGGCATTGTTGGCAGCGGCCGCACTCAAGAGCATCATTTGCTGCTGGTGGTGGTGCTGCTGGAGCTGGTGTTGGTGCTGGTGCTGGTGCTGATGCTGGTGGGCCGTGTCTCGGCTCTCGGAACTCGCGTTGCTGGCCGTGTCGTCGTGTCCGCAGCTGGTCGAGTTGTTCCCGTCGAACATGTTATTGGACGAACTCCCTCCACCGCCTACGCCCGACGACGACATGTCACGGGTCTTATGCGTTAACATGTGCTGTTTCATATTACCCTGCAACACATGCAGAATTCATACTAAAGTCACTGGTCGTCGTGATTGCGATAACGGCATTTTCGTGAATTTACAATCATATAATTACATAATAGTCATAAACGTATAATATGTGCAAGGGATACCAACAGTGACTAGAAAATAATCTACAAACATTGCATATAACTAAGTATTTTCAAAAAAAAAAAAATCCCCAAAGTTAGTAGGCAAATTAGTCGGTTTTTTTTTTCAAGTTAATTGAATATAAAATGAATTAAATCAGAATTTAGGTTAATTTTTTTAATTTACAAAAGGTCTAACTAGGGTAAGTTAGAAGTTTTGGAAAATCAAAACGTTAGATAAATGTGTTACAATGCAATATTTAAAACGGTATAAACTTTAATTTAAATAGAATAGGTTAGGTCTATTAATGGTTGATATTACTCGTTCTAGATTAGAAGTTATTCATAAATAATAATCTAATATTATATAAATCAGTGATTGGACTAAACATTTTAATCAGTTTTAATTTGTTAAAAGAAATTAGTTTTTGTTTTTTTCGTTTTCGGCATTTTATAGTTTTTATATTTTTCCGTTATCGTTTTAAATTTCTTACGTGTTTATTATGCTATAATATAATATTATATCGTAACAAGTTTATTGTGTTTATAATTTTTAAAAAATTCGAAATACAAGATAACGGCAATCACTATTATTTCGTTTCAGAGCATTTTCAAAATCAAGTTGTTACGCCTGTTGGTATACTGGATATGCAATCTAATATACGCAACTGTTGAAGTATCAGTATGTTCCCATAGTTACGGGCGTATTGTAGTTTGTTTGGCGAGTGATGTATGTATAGGTGGAATGCAAAAACGAATTTTAAACAAAAATCTAAACTGACCTAATTTCGACTTATTTATATTATATTTTATGATAAATCTGTTTCAATGGTTTTTTTTTCACAAATGATATAAAACGAATTTTAAATGTTTCATTGTCTACTACTTTTTATTTAACATAATTTTTTTTTTGCCCGATATTGAGTACCGTCACAGACGTCATGATCGACGAGATCTGGTTGAAATAACGATCGATTTATATTTAAAATGTTTATTTCGAATATTTTTGCATATATTAGATTTTGGTGACGTTGATACATTCATACAACTATATTTTCGTGTACGTTGTGCATATTATATCGTCCTTTAAATAATAATATTATTATGTATAAGGTGGTTAACATATAATTATATAAAAATGTGAGTATAAATATTTTTTATTTATATTATATGTCATAATTTTTAGAGCATGAACTACATATTAGCCTTGTTTATTACATATTCAGGACGTTCACTTTTAGAAGTAACACAATAAAGTATAATAATATTAACATTACACATCAAATGGATTACGAAGATTCAAGTTTGTTAAACATTTTTTAAATAAATAAGAATAACTTTCCGCGAATCATATACTAACAATTTTCTTTTTGAATAGACATTGTAGAATTTGAATATTTTGAAAATATCTTCATGTTGAATTACGAAATAAACCCTGGCAAGATATAGGTAAAGTCCACTACGTAAAGATATATTCAATGTCACCATTAAAACGTCTGCGGTTTACCACATTACCGCATCACAACAAACAACCCGCCCCCCCCCCAAATTCAAAAGCAGCCGCTCAAGTGATCTTTAAGCACTTTGAGAACAAAATGGGAATAGTAGGTATATTTGAGGTTTCGTTTATCAAGTCCTTATTTCGTAAATTGTTTATTTATTTTTCGTTGGTATTTTTTTCACTTACGTCATAATTTATTAATATGTATACGTGTATGATGTGGAAGAAAAAACCAATCTGAAAAACCAAGTTTTCAAAAACAAAGTGATCAAAAATGGTTATGTTTGGTTGGATGACTGTGCCAAAATGGTTGACGATTGCATTTTTGCCAATAGGCCGATATGAATATATGTGTATGGAAATCATCGTATACATCTGTAGTACATATTATTAAGTATATACATTTGATAAATGAAAAATAAAAATGAAAAAATACGGTCAAAAGGTAAACAGCGTGAATCCGGCCAAAAAATCCAATCACGCATGCAAACCGTGACACATTTTATTGTTTTCAATTTAAAAAAAAATTCCATTTCCGTGTATGATGTTGATGATGATGTAGGTATAATGTATAATAATAATGTAAGTTAACTACGAAACCGTCACTTTTGCCGCGATATCAAGTGGAAATAATTTCGAATACAAACATAATATATACACTGCACATAATATACTCATACAATATAATATACAGAAATGGAAGTGGTACGTCTCTTCGTATAGAGTACGTTACTAAATGCGCATCCCAGCGAAACATATAAAATAAAAAAAAAATTAATGTAGGTATTCAAGTGAGAAAAAAAAAAAGAGAAAATTAGTTATAATATATAAGAAAAAACTGCTATTACACTATTATTTTTACACGAGAAAAAAACGAATGATACAAATTTATGGAGATATACGTAGTACAAAATATAAATGACTATATGGAAATTAATTCACGTCACTGCCGTTGAATTTTACTTTTGGGCGAAAAAAAAAAAAACGCACGATGAATCGCCAAAAATATATTGATACATTTAATGTATGATTTGAAAAATGACGGATTAATTATATCGTTGAAATAATTATTTTATTGTTCCAAACAGATGCGCATATGCGATCTCCGATCGTTGTGTTAAAATAATTGTTTCCTATCAATATCTATATGATGATTATCATTAATTGTCATTCGTGTATTTCATAGGCTATATATAAGAATAGAAGTCTAAAATGTCTACATCGTATATCGACATAAAACCGATGTTTCGTACAGTAAACGAAACACGAATTTATGAAATTAAAGGCGAGAATGAATGTACGGTCAGTGTACGAGTAGAAATGTGATTACCGAGTTTTACCTGAGTATTAGGTACAGATCAGTATTGGATAATTAATTACTTTTAAAAAGCACGCATTACATTAAATACAAATATTCAAATTATTTCATGTTACCTAAAATTATTTTTATCAAGTTAGGTATACCTAACAAATTAATTACTTGAAAAATAATACCATTATTTTTATTTTTTTTTTTGTAAAATATTGTCATTGATAATTATACATTTTGTATTTTGTTTTAAATATCCGAGTTTACTGGGATTATAAAATATAACACAATTACGTAGTACAAATTAATGTTTCTGTAAAGAATTAAAATTAATATTAGAGTTTTAGAGTTATAGGTATAATCTAAAAATAATCACGCGTTATTTAGATTTCAAAACATATTTTAATGACTTAATATTTGTTTTAGATAATGTTGTTACAGGTAGGTACCTACTTTACTTATATTATTTATAATATTATAATTTCTAAATTAAAATAACGTGTTTCTTTATAGGAATTACTTTTAAATATAGGAATTTTGTTACAAAATTGCGTTAGTTGAAATAATAAGTAATGCAATTACTATTGCTATCCTCAAAAAGTAATTTCCTTACAGTAATTTGTAATTTGCTACATGTTACTATCCAACACTGATACACATAACACCTATATAGTTTCGTAATCGAAATAATATATAAAATTAATTAATATTATTAAAATATATTTGCCATTGTGATTTAATTTTCACAATACTTTTCCACTCCATAAATTATGTAAAACAAACAAAAAAACAAAAACAACACAATATTATTTTATCAGTACATAACGATTAGGTACCAACGGATTGCGTAATTAGTTTAGAAATAAATATATTTGTATAATATAATAATAGAAAATTACGTAATAAAAGTATGTCCGAACAATATAAAATAAAGATTGAATTTCATTTTGATACATCGCGAAATCAAATATATAGGTCCGTTACAGATATATTTAACATTTTTTTTTATACTGTAAATAGTAAGGGAATTTTTTTACTGAATTTCTCGATGTATTTTTAGAGTACGTAATAAAGTTTTAAAATTTACTGTTATGTTATTTGTACAATTCGAGAAATATATTATATAAATAGAAATTTCATTGTAAAAAAATACTTTGAAGAGAAACATTTAAATAATGTAGTATTATCCTAAATATATTGAAAAAAATAAAAATAAAAAAATAAAATTGTAAATATACAAATAAATTTGACGGGCTTGCAACATGAGAAACGATAAAAAATTATGACGATTAAGATTCATTTGTTTTTATATTAATTCGAGCTAAAAATATTATTGATACAGGAAATACAATTTCTCCGAGAGTTCATTCTCCGAGACTAACAATATTGATAATTACCAGGGGCGGCGTTACGAATTTCAGGGCCCCAAGCAAATTAATTTTGGAGGACTTAAATATTTTTTAACTTTGTTTTCTTAGGCAAGTAGAAATACCTTAAATAATATCATGGTATGCGTAAAAAAGAATAAATACAAATATTGGTTTTTTTCTCAATAAAATATATGTTTAAAATGTAATGTTAATTAAAAAAAAATATATTATATTTGGACTTATCCTTTTTTGTCCAAACACCATAGAATTACTAAGAACTAAGAAGTAAAAACGTATTACTAAATATATAAGTATAATGGAAAAATGTATTACCGTCTTGTATTTTTAAAAAAAAATTCAATACAATATTGTTGATAAATACCTAATTAAATATAATAAATTATTTGATTATCAACTTTAGTTTTAAATAAATAAAATAATGCATTTATGTACCCATATGAAAATTTATTTTTTCTTGCCTTTAATTTTTAGTTTAATATTTGTTACCGGTTTCAGAAAAAAACTTATCACAAGTATTTAAATAAAATATGTAAAATATTTAAGTAAAAATATTTCAAAACTGTCCATTTCGATGATTGAATAATATGTCCAGTGGATTTACACTATCCGATTTTAATGTAAGTATAATTGTATGTATTTATATATTTATAATAATATAATAGATTTATTATAGAACCAATGGATTATATTATTGTATGCACTGGTGAGTGGGAAATCGTTATTTTATGTATGCACTTTGCATGTTCATTTTTTAGTGGTGTACTGGTGTGAAATCGTATAGGTTAGGTACTAAACGACGGCAATTCAAATCTAGATTTCCACCGTGCATTCAAATCGCATAGTATGATACCATCACTTTTATACACAATCAATATAATTTATTAATGGGTTATGAAGGAACACATTTATTTATTTACTTTTTGTTGTAACTAAATGGTAAATAATAATTTTTCATGTAAGAAGACGTCACACCCACATATTTTGTTATTTCTGTTATATCAGCCAGGTATATCAATTTAAAAACACGAATTTTTAAATACTTATAAATCGTTTAAAAATAGTTTATATTCTTCCGTGCAAATTTAATAATAACTATAATCAAATTGTAGTATGAATGCGGCATAAGTATGACGTAAATTTACAATGTAGAGCGTGTGTAAGTCAGAGATTACGAAATATGTGTGCATGGCGTCCTCTAAATATAATATGTTTACATGTTTAATGGGTGTTAAATAGTGTCTTTACTCAGTTGTTCCTTCTTTGGATATCGAAGTAAAAATTTAATAACAACTTCAGAGTAACCGGGCACTATGTAGGTACATATAATTTTAAAAATTATATTGTTAAGATATTAGACAAGAAAACGAACATGGCGCGACGGTTAGATTGTCGATACATTGTGGGGTACGTACAAAAAAATTTGGCAATTTTCAAATATTATTTCCGGTATAAACTGTTAAGTTATAAATATTGTTAATTATTAGATTTCATAATATAGTAGATATGTACCCATATGTACCATTTAGAATTTTTTAATTATAATTTATAACACAGAATATTTTAAGTTAACATTTTTTTTCTAAGCAGGAGACCATTTTCGTGGGGTCTTTCATATGGTGCAAATGCTTTGATCGTATTTCTCTTTCACAGGCCCTAAAAGTTACCACCGTATCAAAATGATAACCATAAAATATTGATTATATTAGGTATAGACTTTTTGTATAATGAACATAAAATAATTGGGGTTTTTTTTGTTATTATAGTTATGATTTTATTTTTATAGAAATTAACAGCTATTCGTTTTTATTATATATAATAATATAGTTATATTAAGCTTTTCAGTCGTTTGATCTCTTTGAAATCTATTAATTTATTTGAATGTATTATATATAATACTATATTATATACAATAATTATTAAATCATAAAAAATATTGTAAAACAATATCGGTCCGTTAATAATATATATAAAGTTAATCGATGTATGGTTAATACCAATATGCTAATAGTAATCCACAATACCATAAAAAAATGCTAAAAGTAAGAGCGAAGAATTTTATTTTTATTTTATTTTTCATTTTGCTTTTATATATTAGATCAATATCTTAATTTTTTTGAACACAACAGGTTTTATCACTTTATTTGTGCAGTTTATTTATACATATAAAAACGACTTGACCAGGATAGTAAGTTAATCTCCATTATTCGGCCTTCGACAAGCAAACGGCTCTACCATAAAAAATATTTGAAAAATAGCGTATACAAATCTGGAAATTGTGAATCCGATGGGCAAGTCGAAGTAACTGCAAGAGAGTCATATTTAGAAACATTAACGGTTATGAGTAGGATGAAAAAAATTTTTAAAAATTACATAAAGGTGATCAGTTAGAGAATTTATTTTATCGTCCGTGCGATAATAACTGATTGCTAAAGTTAAAATTTATAATAATTATTGATAACTTTTCCAAAATAAATACTTAAGTATAGTATAATATAAATAAATGCAATAATTACAGTACGAGTATTAAGAAGTTCGGTCGGATCAAAGATCCTATAATATATAGAAAATAGATAGATAGAAAAAGTTATGCATATAAAATAAGGTTTACTTTATGGATCACGAAGACTTATATAATAATAATAATTTTCATATAATATTTAGCACTTTTAATATTTTGCCAAAATATTTAATTAATTGTAGTATTGTATTTATTTGTATAGTCCATTGCAAATGGTAAAATGTCGACTTTTTAATGATAAACCGTTAAAGATCATGTAAGATCATTCAAATAAATAACTATCATTTTATAATCATTCTGAAAATTCTAATAATTTATGAAATATATGAAGTGTAAACATGATTATACCACAATTAATGAAGGTTTATAATGGGATTACTTCTAATTTTGTTAACTTTTTTTCTCAAAATTTAGTTAAAAGTGATTATATTCAGTGAAGGTATATGCCATATATATGTATATATAAATAAAAATAATTATAATAATTAAACTATATTATAATTATAACCGATATAAGTTCAGGTATGACCGTACCTTTGTTGAGAAGCCTCGATCGCATACGGTGCATTTGAAAGGCCGTTCTTTGGTGTGACTTCTGTAGTGGATCTCGAGAGCTGAGTGGCACGCGAACGTTTTGAAACAAATATTACACGTGGTATTTCCTCTGGCTGCTGAAATACAGGTTTCAAGACGATATGATTAGTTTGTAATAATATTTAAAATAGAGGTTTAAATACAATTAAATATATATATGTTTATATATAAAAACTTGACTTTTCAAGTTAATAACACAAGTGCATAAGAGAAATGCTATAAAAGAGGTTAAAAAGTTTAAATATCAAAAAACCTCGATAGAAAATCTTTTTCATTATAACTCAATGGTACATTAATTTTGTAGGTATAACTTGAGAATATTAAAATATTACCAAGTATTATACCAAGTTATTATCTAAAGATAGTATAAAATGTAGATTCTTAAAAAAGTTCCACGAGGTAAAGTGATGTTCTAGGGATATTTTTATTCTGGAAAATTAACGTTCAGGTATCATTCTTTATATACGGTTTTCGAAACATTCTACGAATATTAAAAAATTATTTTAAAACATTAATTTTACTTTCTGGAAATGTTTGTGTGTTATTAAATGATTAAATATCTATGTTTAAAATGTTACGTTTAACCAGTTTTTGTTATTATATATTCATTACAAAACAATATTTAACCTGTTTATACGGTTATAGAGCAGTGAGAAATTATAGATAATTTTTGGGCTATAAAGTATTGGGAACACTGCAAAATATAATATAATATTCTCATCAGACACGTTGTATATATTATTATTGGTCAGGAGTTAAAGTAATATTTTATTTG
Source organism: Pemphigus obesinymphae (assembly GCA_025469235.1). Classification (NCBI taxonomy): domain Eukaryota; kingdom Metazoa; phylum Arthropoda; class Insecta; order Hemiptera; family Aphididae; genus Pemphigus; species Pemphigus obesinymphae. Next base: position 23,087 of record JAIPRL010000691.1, read on the forward strand.
AAAAAAATATAGGTATATCATATTCGAGTGGCATTAAAAAGAGTCGAGTTTTTTTTCCTACCTATTACGCTATTATTGAGTGCCGAGATATTATAATTTTTTATGCTAAATATTAGCATTAATTTAATATAATATTATATAGAAATTGACAATGCGCACAACGTAGAAATTTACTATAATATTTTTTCCCACCGCATAATTATTGTTCGATTAATAACCTTGACCAGAGCGAAAATATGTTAATATTATTGTATTATAATATTCACAATCTATTCGCGGGAAAAACTATATAGGTACATAACCTATAAAACTGATCTCACCTACACGGTTGCCTACAATATAATGATATTATATCTTGATTTAATTTTCGATTTAAAATCGGATTGTATATTATATTATCTGACTCGCAAATATAAATATCACATAATATTTACAAACATGGTACAGGTGGTAAGTGTGGTAATAGAGTACCTAATGATAATAATTTCAACAAGTTTTTTTATTAGGTATTTAGTAAAAAACACAGTCTATAAGTACCTGTAAAAGAATAAAAACCGAAAACTATTTAGGTAGGTACATACTTAAATCTCTAATCGAAACAAGAATAATCGATAAATTTGAATATCGTGTAGCGAACAAAACGTAATATTTTATTATTGGAAAATTCGACTGTTCCTTGTTTTTATTTTCATTTTATTTTATTTTGTTATTCTACGGTTCGCCATAAATTAAACGAGTTAGGTATGTATGTTAAAAAATAAAAATAAAAAATGCAAATCCTTGTTAATTTTTATTATAAATATAGTCGACTAACAAGAGAAGTAATTATAATTTATGTTTTTAATTAAAATGAAACAAAATGGTAGAAAAACTGTAAATATAAATATAACGACTGATATATATATATATATATATCATTCGACGTGTAAAAGGGATATAATGAAAATTATACAGTAACATTATATTATTTTGGTGTTTTAAAAAAAGACACGTGACGCACATGTGGTCTGCTTGTATAATAATACGTAATATGTATAAACATACCTATATATTATGTGTACGATAATAGCGCGATAAATAATGGCAATGACGGTTAAAATCACTTCGATTCTCCAAGAAAACGATATGAAAGAAAAACGACAAAGAATTATAATATAGATGATAGAAATACAATATTTATGGGCTCAACACCAAAAGATTCTACCTCGAGGTTCAAGAGAATATTTCTGGAGTTTTTTTTTTATCCATCAACCTTCCAATTTTTAATTGGGTATGAAAAATTAACAAAAATGTACGAACACTTTAGTTATAAACTAAATAATTTTATGACCTATTAACCGCGAGATCGATAATTATTATTATAATCGAAAAAAATTAAAATAGGTACACATATTATTATTAGACATTTTGTTTCTTATAAATGCAGTGCGTTTTTGTTGACAAACAATGAATAAATATTTTTAGAAAAAACATATAATAAACATATATAATATAATACATATAATAAACAAGTTAATATTGTACTAAAAAATGATTAAAAACTCGTTTTATTGAATAATGATAATGATAATATGTACTGGGATTATATTTTGTTAAATTAGAATCGTTAGCTTTCTATTTATACACGCGTACGTCGAACCGCGGTATACTGTTTATACTATTTTTTTCTCCGTCGTATATACACACGTCTGTATTATTAAACGTAATATAATAATAATAATAATAATAATAATAAAAACAATAACATATCAATCATCTTAACGGATTTTTTCGATTTTTCTCGAATATTTTTACGGCACTTCCGTTTCAAGACCCAGCACACGTGTATTTCACATATTGTATTTACTAGCCAAATAAACATAAACCATATTGTATAATATAAAGAAATTAAATAACATATTATACGTGTATCGTATATAACGATCAATGTGACCAGCAAGACTTAGTCATTTGAATTTCATAAAATAGGTACTGATAATATAATGTACATTTTGTTTTATCAGCAATAAATACATTTATCACACTATATGTAATATAACGGATACCACAAACATTGTTGATAGATCAATATTTTAATAATCAATATTTCTGTTAATTGATAAAAAATAGTAATAATTATCTATATCATGGTTATACTGATTTTGGTTTTTTAATACAATATTTTGCATCATTCATTTATGCACCTTATTATAGCTACTCCCTGGTATATATTATAATATATTGAGTAAGATTATATTATTATTACCAAGTATATAAGTATCACAAACAAATAACGGAGTATTAAGAAAAAATATAGGTGGACATTTTTTCGAATATTTAATATCAAAGATGAGCTTCAACTATACAGTTAGTAAGTCAAAGTCAAGTTAAAATTGATGTTAATATCGATTGTTCATTTCTTAACTTAACAGTGTAGTAAATTTATTGTACTGTAAACTCGTCAAAATATTCAGTTAAAATAAATCCAAATTAGTTATTAATTTATTATATAATTAGGTTTTTTTTTATTAAAAAATGAGTTTATTTTTTTGACTTAATCTTGGCAGATAGTACACTGGTTTGGGTAACTTGTATACTGGTATTGTACAGTTAGTAGGTACCCACCTATTAATTATGTAGTTAAAAATACAAAATATTCATAAACAGAATTTTAGTTAAGTATTTCCGCCTAAATTAACTCTTATGTTGTTGTTATGAATGCAAAAGATGAGTCGTTTCACATAAAAATCACGAAGGGGTGGGAGGGAGGTGATTTAATTTAGATCAATCAATCGTTAAATCAAGAAAATCTCATTTATTAGTTTTGGACGAAAACAGGTCTTATTAACGATATATGTCGCCGTTTATTTTGTCGTTATAATTTTGCCACCATTATTACGCACATATGCGTGGTTCCGAATGCCTGCTGCAGTCGTCGCGAAAACGAAATGCTCAAGATTCTATTGATTTAGTCAACAAAGTGACAGTATACGCGTCTAAATATAAAACTTAATGACGCGATGAACATTTCAACGTTTTAAATGTCAATGCATTTTACCAGACAATAATGCGATGATAATATAACACGAGGAATTCAGGCGTGATGTATGCGACGCGTTTTTCATCCGAGCGTGCTTGACACGGTGCCAAAAAGTGCGTGCAATTTATTCTCCGGGACGAAAAGAATAGTTATTTTACACGAATTAAATTGAATTCTGAATATAAAAAAAAAAAAAAAAATGCGCATATTATACGATCGAGTCTATTCATAACCGCCAGCGACAATGGCACGCGTGATATATAATTCAACGCCAAAATTTAACGGCCGCTAAAATGACATTTTTTACAAATATTTTGTACATTATAGTATAAAAGGCTATTTTCGAGTCGTGTAGAAGAATTGGTTTATCCGAACGAGGGCTAAAAGGTCTTGAGAGAATCCTGGTCGAATATCCTTATATATCACCCGCACCGGTGCATCCGGCTATTCGGTCGTCCCCATTATCGATTAAGGGATTAGGATATTTGGTCGTTTAATTCTCCTCTTAAAATATTGCCGGGCACTAAATAATATATAATGTTTACTGTCAAAGATGTTTATGTAGAAAGTGCCATCAATGGCCAACCCAATTGGACTGAAGAAATAATTAATCTAGTAATATTTTATTCGAAAAAGTTGAAAAGAGACGATAACATTTTTTATTAAAGTTAGAAAGAACATCAGTGACATTTTACAAAAATAAAGACTAGTATATACGAATTTATGATAATATATTACATTTTTACTGTTTATTGTTATTTATTATTATTATTATTTATTATATTTATATATATATATATACATTATTCGAGAGAATATTATAATAATATTACAATAAATAATATACGTTATTGGCCGAAATAATTAACGCAAATTGATACCTATTTTTACTTTTAAACCATTGTTTCATCTGTGATGATATTTCCAGGCCAATAACGTTTATTGGCAATAAATATTTTTTGCACTATAGTTTAAAATTGGTTGAAACTACATAGCTCTTTAATAAGTTATAGAAAATCCAAAAGTTGAAATTGATAAGAACGAAAGTTTTACGAATTATTTTTCTAACACTTTTTAATCTTGGTCAAAAGTTTTAGTTACTTAACCTATGGTAAAGGTTACTTACCGGATGGTCCAAAAGATGGTCCGTGTCCTGGAAGTCCAGCTGAGGAAGTGGCTGATCCTGCCATGAGCCCAGTAAATGTTGGAGGTAGATACGCAGATATAATGTGACCAGCTGCAGCAGTGGCTAGTGTCGATTGTTTGGGGGTCAGATCCAGGGCACATGGAGGTGAATATCTGCTGTTGTGGAAGGACATCGAAGCCGGGGAACCCGGACGAGATCCGTGATGCCGGGAAGACGACGATGTCGGTGGGGGTGAGAAGGAGTCATCCGAAGTAATGAGTGGTGGACTTGCCATTACACGACCACCTTAAATTAAAAAAAAATATATCCATTACACACTGCTTCGTAAATGGATTACCAATAGCTAAAGTGGTTTTTAAAAAATGCGGTTTTTATTTTGCAGACGTTGATAAACGAAAAGATTATAAGATATAATTGAAAATTATTTATCATAATAAACGTGACATGAATAGATAGGTTCATGGTATACAAAGTGATTCACTAAACATGTTCAATATTTAACCATTAATTATTTATATATTTTAATATCTTAACGTTGATACATTCATAACTACTACTTTTATTTTGTTTTTTTTTTATTACAGTGTCCTACTATGATAAAAATATTATTATCAAATAGGAACACACTTTTAATAACAGAATATTATAAAACATTAATAAAATATATATATTAAAATAAAAATAGGATGAACATACTTAGTGAATCAATATATTCTACAAAATTATAATCGATATAATTGTACAGGTGTAAAACAAAAATGAAATTGGAATTGACCACTTACTTTTGTTGGACAGGTTTTCTGGTTGATCTTGTAGTCCATCATTGATAATTGGACTACTGCTCCGTTCTTCTTCACCACTGTACTTGCTGTCCACACTGAAGTCGTCCATGTCGTTTTGGTGTCCATCGGTTGAGTCGACGTCCACGGCCATGTCGTCAAGGTACTCGGATGACGCGGGGTCATCCTTGTGGTGGCGTGTCATGCTAGATTCAGACAGTGGCGACGGTGACGGAATGGAAGATTCACGGGACGAGCACGCGTTGGCGGATTTAGTCAGGTTCTCGGGTTGGTCCTGTTCTCGTTTGAATCGTTGGAACAGGTGCAATGCCGATGAGTGATTGTTGTTGTTCAACCGATGTTGTTGTTGTTGTTGTTGTTGTTGTTGTTGTTGTACGTGTTGTTGTTGGTGATGGTGGTGATGATGGTTCATCGACAAGAACTGATCGGTGGGCTGTTGTTGTTGTCGTTGGGGCGATCGCATTTGAATGTTGGATTGAAGAACTATGTCCGAAGAAGAGGTATGATGTGATTGTTGATGGTGGCTACCACCACTAGGCCGGAATAGATTGGATAGGGCTGTAGGGAACGACGGAGAAGACGATGCAGTGGAAAACTGATGATGAGACAGTGGTGAGTGAGGATTACCGGAGGTGCCGTTTGGAGGCATTTGTGAGCCAGAGCTGTTCTGGTGGTGAGGACTCTGGCTGAGATGCGGGGGCATTAATGACGGGAAATCTCTGTCTAAGTGTTCGGGGACGGGCAACGCGTTCATTTTGACGTTCGGGAATTTTGTTGTGTGCCTCTGGAAGTGGACTTTAAGGTTACCCTTGGTTGTAAACCGACTGCCACATACGTTGCACTTAAACGGTCGTTCACCCGTATGCGAACGGATGTGTATCTGCAAGGCCGAATCGCTGCCGAATACCTTGCCGCAATACCGACACCTGTGCTTGTAGAAATTGTCACCCCGGTTTCCGCTTCCGGATTTTCCGTCGTACGGTGACAGCGAGCTGCCCTTGCCACCACTGCCCGAACTCTTCCGGAATGATAGCTCGTCGGCGAGATTGTTGGCCAACATACCTTGACTGGCCTTGTCCAGTACCTCTTGGGCCCGGCGCTGCAGCATTTCCAGCGTGTTGGGTTCGCTGGGGGAAGGTGGTGGGTCCAGGTTGGTGATGATGGACGAGGCGAACGCCGACGACACAGAACACGATGGAATGGAATGGTGATGAGTGACGATTGGTGACGAGGCGTACGGTGACGACGCCGACAGTGTGGTCGCAGCCGCGGTCTGGACAGCGGTGGCCGGTGGTGCCGAAGAGATGGCGGCGGAGTTGGCGACGGTTGACGACAATGATGACAGCGACAGCGACGTTTGCAACGCCTGTAATGGGGACGGGGGGCAAGCGCTGATGGCCGCAGTGGACGGACGCTGTTGCTTTTGAAGTTCGGGGAGCATCATGGCCATCACGGCGGCCGCGGCGGCTGTAGCTGGTGGTGGAGGAGGTGGTGGAGGAGTGGGCGTGCACGTGGACGACGGCGAGGGTGTCCGGCTGAGCTGATGTTGTGGACCGGGTGTTTGAGTGGCACCGTCACCAGTGGTTTGTAAGACGGGAGTGGAGACAGGCAATAGCGGAGCTGGTGGCGGTGGTGGTGGCGGTGGAGGTGACACGTGAGCGCCTGCAGCCACGGCGTATTGCTGTTGGAAAAATTGTAACATTTCCGAACCGTTCCGGGACATGGCCAACAGTGAAAGCTGTTGCAAGTCGGTGGTTGATGGCGCCCCCATGGATGTGGCGTTAGGAAAGCCGGCGGCCGCCAACGCTGCCGTCGCCGCAGTAATAGCCGCCGCAATCATCTGTTCGGTGAGCACGGGCATGTCTCCGTCACCGTTCTCGTTGCGGCTGATAAGCAACTGCTTCTGGAGCTGGTCAATGAGATGAAGCTGTATCAGCTGTTGGTGATGCAAATTAAACAAGGAGGAATTTACCTGGGCCAGTTCTTGTAGGAAGTTGGGGTTGTTGGCGACACCGGCGCTGACGGACATGGCACACGCTGCGAACTGGGCCACTGCTACCTTGGTGTTCTCCAATGCTTCCAGCGTGACGTGATGACCGGTGGACGTGGCCGCTTGCTGTTGTTGAAGTTGTGCACCGTTGGCGGCATTGGTGTTGGCGTTGGCGTTGACGTTGGACGATGTTGACGTGGCTGCCACGGCCGCCACTGCTGCTTGGTACGCGGCGAGCGGGAATCCCGCGGGTATCATGACGCCGGCGGCGGCGGGAGCTTCATCGGCGGCTATGCCCACCCGACCGCCCACGTCGTCGCCGACCGTTTCCTGTCCGCCACCGTAACGGCGGTTATTGTTCTCGGCGTCCTGCCGCTGTCTACACTGCTCCTCGTGAGCCTTGTTAAGGCTGTGGTTGTGATTGTCGTGGCTGTGGTTGTTGTTGTTATAGTTCCTGGCACTGTTCCTTAGGTCGGTAGCCACCGTAGACTGCAGACCGACGGGATTGTAGTGGTGCCCGTGATGGCGATAGTCATCCACGTCGTCCACGTCATCATCTTCATCTTCCTCATCGTCCTCCATGTCGTGGTCGTTCTGATGGTCAAAGTCCTCAGACGTGGCCGTATTGTTTATCGTACCGGTATGCAGCACGCACGTCTTGTTGTGCTCCGACAACTCGGAGAAACTGAGAAATCCCATCGCGCACTGGCGGCACGTGTTTGATAACTTTCTCGGCAATTTCTCGCCATGCATGGGACCGTTCTCCTCGTCTTCTTCGTCGTCTGACGTCATAGATGTCGCACCTGTAGGAATAACAAAAAGATGTTGATTAAAAACTTTGTCTTCCCAGTAGAATTTTCGTCTTAAACTTAATTTGAGATACTTCTGAGAGTTAATAGATTATACATTAAATGGAGGATAAAATCCTGCAAAATATAAGTTTTTTTTTCTATATAATTTGAGTACTTCTTTATAATAGCAATTATTAATTCAACGTTTACGACGGAATTATATCATAATAGGTACGTTGCAGTCCGACGAAACGGAATACAAAACGAAACGAACGATTAAGACGTGTGGTTAATTAAAAAAATAATAATAATAATAATAAATAAAAACTTTTATATGATTTAACCGCTCTGGCGTTCAATTTCCGTAAAAGTCTAGACGCCATTAATACCAATCTTGCTCCGCGCGCATTAATTGTATAATGTCACAATGATTAAATTTGTGTACAAGACTTATATATACATATGCATTGTACTCGGCAACCTTCGTTATTTTTTTTTTATTTTTGTATTTTTTTATTTTAGTTTGGTCGTGTGTGCAATATACGCGTATATATATATATATACACGAACGAGATAAATGTAACGTTTAAAATATATCTCGCTTCGTATTTATAATACAATTATATCGTTGCTAATTTGGCCGTACATGAAATTATGTACACTATAATAATATATCCTCGACGGGCGGCGTTTCCACGGTAGATAAAACTTTGAAAACACAGAGGCCCTGCGCGGCGGAGTATCCTTTTAATAGGATTACGTCCCTTCCCCTGCTCATCCTGCACCCATGTCATCGTTATGACGTTAAACAACGTAATTATCCGTGTCATTCTTTCCAAAATCGTATTGTTCATCGTTATTATACCGTATATTTAGAACTCATCATCAGCGAAATAATTGAAATCATAATAATAATAATAATAATAATAATAATAATAATAATAATAATAATATCTGCATATATGCATAACACGATAATATATTATATTCCAGTGCGACCAAACCAGGATTTTCCTAATATAGAACATTTTACTAAACTACATTTATCGAATATATATGAAATATAGTGCAAAATCCAATCTCCATACAAATTGGAAACCAAATTTACCAAAACTTACTTAAAATTTGATTATGCCGAATAATAAATTATATGTACATATAGAATATGAATTAATTTAATAACTGATAAATCATATTTTGATAATTAATATAAGTTGTAACAATGTAAATAATTGAAAAATTAACCTTAAAAAATATTCGAATTCAACTATATTAAAATACCTTTTGGGTGTTCGAAAAATATGTTTAAAAATGTATTTATAATAAATTTTTACGTCAATAACAAGTGTCTATTAATATTTAAATAAGCTTACGTAAGTATGTTTTCTTGTTTAAAACTAAAAATTGAAAATGAACTTATTTGAACACAAAATATTTTCAAAATGGTCTAATACTATATTGAACAAAATATTTCCGTGAAAGGTATCAAAATTAAATTTTTTTTTTCAAGGAGAATTATACCTATTTTTATTTCCAGCAACAGGTGGAAAAATTGAAAAACTCTACTTGAGGGAATTGTAATCTATATATACTTTCAAGGGCTGTGTTCAATATATGTAAAATTATTATCGTGTTACAGTTTATAGGTTATATTATATGTAACTCGATGCGAATGGGTTGGGTATAGGTTTGTGTTTTTTAAATCCGAGTAGAAAAATATCTAATATGGAAAATTGAAAAAAAAAAAAAAGACCACTCGAAAAGAACTATTAAAATTGTTGTTTTTGCCATTACGGCGGCTTATATATTATGTGAAGTAGACCAAGCCCATCTGGTTGACAATAATAATTACCGAGAGAGTTCATATTTCGCATAAAAATATGTTAGTACCTACTCGTGTATATCTACTATAGTCTTAAAAAAAAATAACGCAAAAAAATAAAACTAATTTATTAATACCGCAGGAATGTCAATTGACGTCAAATAATGAGACATTTCCTATAACGACGACGAGTTCCCGGAGCGCAGGATTGCAGGATGGCAGGTAGGTATACATCGGCCAATGTCCCACTCTATCTGTGCAATTTGACGTCAAACATTTTTCGAAGAAGCATATTTGCCATCGTTGTCATCAGAGTCGCGCGGCAGTAACATGACATGGCAATGAAAAAACTGGTTCGCGTCATACCACCAAAGACTAAAATCTATTAATTTCGTTTTTTTAATCGCATTTTTCGAATGGCCGTTTGTGTTTTTTTGTTCCAAGAACGGTTTTCACCGGTATATATATATATAATATAAATACAACCCTCGAAAAAAATCGTATATACAGTCATAGAAATAATGTTATAACGACGTTTATATTCGTGATCTATATGCGATCTGTATAGATACATGGTCAGAAGTTATTTTTTGTTGCATCATAACCTTTAAAAGTTTTTCGTTCTCTTGCAATTTCGGTAAACCTCCTATAAATTTGCTAAGTGCTAATGCGTCATATGTAAGTCCACCGATCATCTAAAATTTTCAATTGAATCGCACCCTCATATTACAGTATGCAATTAGATTGTTAAGATAGACAAGTTATTATTTGAGGGCGTAATTGTAGTAATATTTGTATTATACCTATTTTTGTCAATTATAATTATCATTTTTATTTTGAAAATCACAAATTTTCATTTTAAAACCGACTTCTAAGTTAATGGAGTATAATAATCGGTGGACTTATCCTGCAGACTTGATTACAATATTAGGATTTGAATACAATATAGATACGGTAAGCACAGTCGTCGGTTGGCTAAACGCATGTTTCTCGTTTTAATTGTCTACCATCGACAAAAAGCTTTTTACTCTAAAACTCCTATTCCACTGTTCCTTCTGTCCGAGAAAATGTATACTGGCATAAAATAAAATAATCATCTTATAACCAATACAATCATCGCTTCGCTCAGAATGTAAAATAATGAAATGTGATGCCGCAGCCGGTGCCTAATATGATCGGAGTTTGTAGCAAAATTCGATAGCGGCCTTGGCAAAGAACCGAATTCCGCCTCTAAATTGGCAATAAGGAAAATAAGTCATCAATTTTTTGGAATTGGGCTCTCATTCTTTAAAAATCTAGTTAATAAGTAAAATATAGAAATTCATCAACTTATTTTTACAAGATTTTGCTCGTCAAATTTTCGCCCCCCCCCCATCTTGGAAATTTAGGTATAGATATCACTGAATTTCGATTTTTTTTCGGCCCCTCTTCTGTTGCGCCCTTGGCCCGGACCAGTTTCGCCTAGCCCTCACTACGGTTCTGCAACGCCTACACACATAATTCCCTTCTTTTCCGTTATATCCTCAAACAAAAAACTACAATAATATAATAATGGCAATACTGTAATTTCTGCGGCAGGCACAACAGTGGTGACTTAGGTAGGTACTATATTATTATTAATAGTTGTACAGGAAAAAGTATATCGCGTTTTGGTGTGTCTGTGAAAATAAGGAGTGTATAAACCTATACGCCGTGCGCGCGCGGACCGGAAGTATTCGAATTAAAGCATAAAGTGTCCGCGTCTCGGATGAATAGTTCCGCCGCCCCCGCACGGGCACGGCGGGTGGACGCATCTAGTTTGTCAGTCACTGCCGTCTGTCATCGACGCGACACATAACACGCACAAAAACGACGACTTCGACGACGGGCCATGCATCAATAAATATGACTGTACAGGTACATACCGTGTACCAGGTATACGCATATACAGATATAATATATGGGTAGGTATAATCAATAATAATAGGTGTAATGTGTTTGTAAAAATAATAAGAGTTTAACCTCTCACGAATCTTCTATATACACGTAATATACAGGAGGGATATAATCCCGTTGAAGGGGAAAAAAATATCATAATAAATAGCTGTAGCTATATTTCGGATGGGGGTTTTTTTATTTTTATTTTTTATTATTTTTTGGTCTACGGTCACATTTTACACTTGACGATTTGATTTGTTATGCACGGTTTTATATACGAACGAATTGAAAAAAATCCGGCTATATAATATTTTACATTATATATATATATATACATGTTACCGGGTAGTATTATAGGTATATATTATCTACAACGCTGAACAGGTATACTCGTGTGATGGATGGGTGAATGCAATAATAACATCGGTCGAAGGGGAAATTATAAATCGAAGACACGTCATATACACACCGTAAACAAACCCTTTGCGGGAAGTGTATATCGGCCGGCCGATTTAAAAATCGATTTTTTATATACATTTTTTTTATTCACTTAAACGCGGTTATTAAACGACCCGTAAAGCGATGCCGCGCACAGGAAAATTACTAATTTACGCTGTGAGAACTCCGTGGAATACACTTCGAGTCGATGTTTTTTCCTATACACTTACATACGTATATATATTTTTTTATTCAATAATCCGTAGGTACTGATAATTGATATAATAAATACCTATTCGTCTGTACAGTTGCAGGATACTCATGACGACGCGACGACTGAAACGCACAGTTAAACCCACTTTATTAAGGATTGATGTTCTGGAAGAAATGATATTAAATCGAATATTTCAAGAGATTTTTTTACTATTAACAACGAGAAACAAAAAACGGTAAAGAAACCGTCGAAGGCTTTTACATAAACGTATATATATAGGTATATATTGTTTTTATTTGAAAAAATATCATCCAACATGAAAACATAATATTGTTAATTTTATCTAAAACAGAAAGTAGAAGTAACGGTAACGGGAAGTTCTTATAAATAAAAAAATAACAAATAAAGTTTCATGGTTACTAAAATAATATATATATGGTAACGTAGTCATAAAATATTCAAAATTTTTTTACACTTATAGTTAAGTACATTACAAGGAGCTCCGCACAAAGTAGTTTTATATAGAATACAATCATTTATCATTGCTATATAAAGTTAAATATATCCAATACCAGTTTCCTACGACGAGCGACGAGCAAATTATCACCTGCCACGCCTTTTTTTTTAGTTTTGTTGATGATAATAATTTCTTTGGACATTCGGTACCTTAATATCGTTTCTCTTACAGCATCCGTTTTGACAAATTACGTTGGCTGTCGCAATTCATATAGATTATGACAAATATACACCTTGTTTTCTGTCATTTTAATGTATGGTTTGAATATTCGTTACCAGCTAATGCTGTAAAAATCAACGGACAACAAAACGAGTAAAAAACCATTGAGTACGCGAGATAGATGCCAGAGGATTGATTGAATAAAAGAAAATTTAGATATAAACTTATCAAAGATCGCGTGTTCATTTCGGTAAATTTGAACAGCCATTTTATGAACCATTGTAATGTAGGTACACTCGGTGTTCGCTTCATGATTGACATTGACTGGTAGTGGTCGATAAAAGTGCAGTCCATACTATATGTATTACCCTATGTCTATGCATTTTTTCTTGCATAGCTAATAACAACGGTATAATGAATCTATGATGGATACACGCACGTAACCCTTAACATACGCGCGATGTTTTTTTTTTTTTTTTTACAAATCATATAATTTATATTTTGAACCGAAAGTTACTGCTGTCGTGTATACGACGACGACGACGGAAAAAATAAAACATCCGTACGACCGGCTCGGGGAAGCGAAAAAAAAAACCGAAACCGTAATATACCTACCATACATATTATATGCGTGTATTTTTCTCCTCTTTTAGTTTTATATTTCGGGAAACATTCAGCAGATTTTGACATATTTATAAGACTCGAAAATCGTGGGGAGATTTATATAGCATATACACATTTATATATATATATATATATGTGCACGGTGGTAATATTAGGGTTGAATTCTACACGCACGAGACATAAGCCACAGCTTTGCACACAAAAACAGTCGGTTTGGTCGCGGGGGAGACCTCGCCATATAGCTGCTGTGTTATACGAGAACGAATGAATTCCTGTAAATCTGGAACCCGTTGCGCGTTCGTATTATATCATAGTTGACATCTGCCTCGTGCCGGAAAGACGAATATTTTAAAAGAAATAACAGTCGAGTGAGTATAAACAGTGCATATATAAAATTAGATTTCGTAAAATGCACATAATATACGTATACCGTATTTACTGAAATATGTTACAGGACTATCGGAAACGGTGCAGTTTTTTCAGAGAGCGAAAACCGAGTAGTTGTACTTTATCGTCTATCGCGATCGTTTTTACGACAAGTTACCTACTCGTCATATGAGAAAAAAAAACCGTTTTAGCAAGCCAGAGGAAATGTAATTTCGAGCTTTTTCATCCCAGATTGTGTGGGCTTTTTTGAAATTATTTTTTCGACACCCAAATTAAATTTTAAGCAAAATATGCCGAGATTATGATAATATTTCTCGCGAGTTGTTGTAATATTTTTTGCGTCGTCAAATCATTCCGGTAGACACGGATAATTGGAGGCACTTGCGGTCGTTTTTATAAACATACAATATACACATATATATAAATATTTTACCAAAATTGATAGTTTTTCTAATCCGTTATAAGCACAAAGTCATGTAGAATATGTATTTATGTATACGGAGATAATTATTGAATTATTAAGTTTTTGAAAATCGTCTATAAATTATATTGTTCTCGTACTATATGTCGTTTATGATTTTTGTTTCTACATGTGGTCGTATTTAAGTATATTATGTTGTGTCGTGCGTTTTCACAGAAATTCTAGATTGAAAGATATCCAAATAAGAGCACATACTATACTTATATATAACGTATAAATTACATTATATAGTTATACTCGTGTCTCGGATACCGGTTAGTATATATAAACATCAACACGCAGTATTTCTAGTTCCTCGTGAATTCTTATTATATAATAATATGTAATATATCGTTGGTTTAATGTGTACGATTATTATAAGTTCATTATTTTCCAAAATCCATTTTTGTTTTATAATTTGAATTTATCGCGTTATATTTATGATATATCATAAAATGATAATTGACCACTTTTCTATTTGCATATACATAATATTATGCATTAAGTCTACGATTCTTGATTTACTCGCCATACTTTTGTTTACTATTATTGTATTATTTAAATGCAAATCATAGGTCCGGACTTGTAATTTAAGATATTTACAAAAAAAAAAATTCAATAAATATTACTAAATTTTAGGAACTAAAATATATTACTTGATTGAACGCGTATCAATTACTTCGTGTTCCTGAATAATTTTAGATTCACATGACAAGTATATTCAATATGATCGAAAAACATAAAAAAATGTCTTCAATCGAAATCAAATCGATAAAAATTAATGAAAAATAAAATTATTTTTATATATATATATATATATTTTTTTTTGTTTGTGAAGATAAAATAAAAATGAAAATTACATTTTTTCGATGGGTATGAAATCGAAATTTATCGATAGTAGACATCTACGGTATTCATTTTTTTTTGTTAGTGCCTACCTAAATTAAATTCTTTTGATTTTCAGCAACATTTACCCATCCTAAAAACACGTTTTATGCATTGTAATATTAATTGGGAAAACATAGAATATTATGTTATTTTAAAGTTGATATATTGTGTAATAAACTGTCAAAGTCGATCAATAGTTAAACCTAGGATTTACTAACCGTTTACATAAAGTTAGTTTTATTTCTTGAACTAAATACCTATATTTAAACAGTTAAAACTGTACCGGATATAAACTTTGTGTTCGTAAAAGCTGAAAAAATCATTCGTATCAAATATAGTTATTAGGTAATGGTGGTTTATTGAAAATATGTTAAATATTAATATAGCGCCTAATTAACTTATTAACACAAATAGTATTGATAATTAAAATTAAAAACTCGTTTTCGGATGACAATATCGTATACCTATGCGATTTGTTTAACTTTTACTAACACGATTTGTAGGTAGGTACATCCTATAAATTACCGGATTAACTATTTGGAAATGAGTAAAAACGCAACAAATATATATATATATAATTTTATGGTTAATTTACTATACTTTTGGTAAATCCTAAGGGTATAACAGTGAAATACTGAAAGTTAACATTTCCACACGATTTCTAAAACTAGAAAAACTTTAAAAATACGTATTTACGACCGAAGCGATCGTCGAGACGAGATAAAGGTGCATAGGTATAATTCGGATGTAATTTTTTTTTTTGAATAATCATTTCCGAGGACTTTGCCCGACTCTGCGCGCCGTGTCAATAAATTAAACACAGTTTAAGTAAAATATAGTGTAGAAAAAAGGAAAAAAAGAATATACGTATATACGTTTTTTTTTTTTTTTTTTAACCAAAAATGAGTGGGCCCGGCACGTGCTATATTATAATATACGGGCGGGGGAAATCTGCAGCACAGCACGCCGAGCGCTATTACTTTCCCGAGCCTATTTGACACGAACCCACTTGACGGTAAGTGTCACCGTCGACTGCGACTACTGCGAGTATATAGACGACCCTCTCTCGTTTTGCGTTGTTAATTCCAGTGTTTTTTTTTTTTCTCTCCCCAAATTTCGGCCGCGCTGCACAGGGTTTCCGTCTTTTCGGAATATATTTCCAAAAATAGACAGAAATCCTACCATCTCATCATTTACGTCCCGCTAACCATTAACATTGACGTCTTTCATCTGCGCGCCCGTGGCTTTTACTACTGTTATTATTAATATTATATATGTGTGTATATTTGTTAAATTGAAATTCTCCAGTCTTTCGGTAGAAAGAGAGAGAGAGAGAGAGAGAGAGGAGCGAGAGAGGAGAGTTGCGCACACACACACACACATATATATACCATACGCACCAAACGTGGTTTATAAATAACCAAAAACATAATAATGATAATAATAATAATAATAATAATATATATATATATATATTATGTGTGCGTATGTGTAGGTACTTGTTGAAGGGTAAACTTCAGTTTTTCTCGTTTTCGTGTTATAAAACGAAATGTTTGACGTTGGTATATTAGTATGGGCCGCGTGTCGTTAAATTATACACCCGAAAATATCGTATACGGTAAAAAAAAAAAAAAAAAAAACCAGTCAATATTCTACTCTACCAGATTTATTAGATTAATTTCACTGCTCCGCATCGTCGTGTACCTATCGTACAGCATATCGACAACAACTCGGGTGTCTAAATTATATTATGGCATCGGGCTGTAACGGACGGGGGAATAAACGAAATTTAATGGCATAATCCAGAGACTTGGAACTGTAGAAAACTTGAGAATTTAAATTTATTGAAAAAAAGTAAAATATACCCCTAATGTTTTCGATAACGAGTTTATATCTCGGGGAGGTCGCACTCGCCTATCATCAAAATGTGTACATATACCACACCAATTTACATATTATAGTTATTACATAGTCACGTATAATGCAAATATTGATTTGTGTATTACTATATTATCTTTATCTCTTATAGTTTAGTCTCGTCGATTTTACTTGAAAATTTACCATAATATTATTATTTCAGTATAAAAGTTGAAGTTCATAAAATTATTGATATAGGTCCAAGGTCGAAATCATCAAACCAAGGGCCGTGATGGCCGGCAGGGTGGAGAGGGGGAGGGCACAAACTACCAAAGGTAGTAACGACCAAAGATATCTGCTTTATTTTCACGCAATATTGATACAAATTATATTTTTCAATATTTTCGAGTACCTTTACTTAATGCATTGTTTGACTTTAGAAATCGAAATTTTGTAAACACGAAAATGTTATTATTATTAAAAAAAAAATATATTTCGTATTTTTAAATATTGGTATTTGGAAAAAGCACTTTTAAAGTATTTAAATACAAGTATTCGTCATTCAAATACTTGTACCTGACAAGAATAATAATTTTTCTTTACACACATAAATAATGTAGATAGATTGATGCGAAATAATAATGAATACAAATATAAAATGTAAATTATAAACAATAAAATGACTTTTGTGAATACTTACATTTGTGAAAATGTTTAAAAACTAATCGGGTATACCTATTTGAATAATTTTGAAATATATAGCAATTATTTTTTTTAAATATTTCAAATTTTTTAAGTACCTACCTTGTCTTATCAAATATTTTAAGCCTATATATGCGAATTGTACATTGTATATTTTTACATAAAATGAGTATATTAAAAAATAATAGGTAGGTAGGTAGGTAGGTAGGTTATTACCTATCTAAATGGAACATGTAAACTTTTTGATAGTAACAATTCAATTGTTTTAAAAACATAATATTTCCATTACATATGAATTCGTTTTAGTCGTATATAAAAAGCCTTAGAAGCTCGTTTAATAGTGAATATTATTACTTAAAACCTTGTAATTTTATACGATAACTATTTTAATACTTTTAAAATGTATATAAATGACGTTGGTATATTCATAATATAGTGCTTCGTAAGTATATTATTTTAATTAAAAATATGGTATACATAATATGTATTGCTATATCATTAAGGAGTAGATTTATAATGTGAATTAATACTTTTTTAAGTACCTATGTGTTCGTTATTTTCGTTGAATTGAATTATAATATCTATCTCATGATCTAAATAAATAATCGAGATTATACAGGGATTTAACTCGGTATAATTTAGTATTTTTCACCACTCATATCCTACACAAATATACATTTATGGAACCATCAAATTGATTCTTATTTTCACCTGAACCGAAATAGTCGAATCGCACTAGACTCAAAACCCAGAGTTTTAAAATAACTCGATTAAATTCCGACCATTAAAAAAAAAAGAAAGAAATTATAAATGATTATACACACAAAGCTTCTGACTGTATCGATTGTTCGAACATATATATATATATTATATACGATATAATATGCATATTCCGACAGAAAATACAATGTTTTAATAATTATTATACGGTATATATTATACACTCGTAGGGTTTCCAAATTTTCCCCTCTTTGTTTTCAAATTAGTATCGCATTTCTTCATGACCCGTTTATAAAATATATATATTATAATATGAACGTGTATCTATATGTGTGTGTTTTAGTCATATATTTATATACATATGTGTGTGTACATCAATAATTACAACCCGCGAAGCCTTATTTTTACCAGTCACACGGTGCAAACCAATATCTACATCAAAATATTGATGTGCGTATATATATTTTTTTGATTAGATCATTTTTTTAATATATATATATTTGACACTGCCGATTGGAAGTTTCAAAAAATAATAGTATAGTATTTGTATATTTTTTTGGTTTTCATTATACTCAGTCGCATTCAGGACAATTCAGTATTTATAGGTATATATAATATTACTGAAATCTGTGTTAAGTATGTTAGTTTTAAAAAGTACTTTAGTTATATTATTCAAATGAAATTGTAACAAAATTACTTCTCAATAAAAAAAAAAAGTGACAGAGAGTATTCACGTACGAAAAAAAATAAAAAATAAAATAAAAGGGTTTTTACTCTACAAGGGGTTTACGGTCGACTTTAACTTCGATTACTATATAACATTATTTCTGGTACATTTCAGGACATTTAGACGCAAATAATAAAAAAAATCACACTTAATGAGCAAGTTAAATACAGTTTATTTGTATAATTTTTTAAAAACACTACTAAAAAAATCACTAAATTATGTTTTTAAATTATAGGTAAGTAGGTAAGTCAAATAATATTTTATTCATAAAATAGATTATATTATTTGGACGAATACATGGATAATATAATTTATATATATGTTCGAAATGATCAATATTGTTATAGTATTACCTATAATCAAATTTATTTTTATATTTCAATTTTATTAAAATGTAATAACGAAAATGGTTGAAATTTCCGAAACAATGTTGAAGATTATAATAATAATAATAGTAATAATAATTAATTTTTTTTCATTTGAACTTAAGTATTTTTATAACGCTTTTATACTTTGTTGTTACAAACCAGTTACAAAAAAACTTATATCGTTATATCGTACTTTGGTTATACGCTGTTATAATATAATTAACCCAACACTGAATCTATGTTTACAATTTTATTATTTATAATTATAACACAATTTATCACCAAATGACGTTAAATAAAATACTAAATATTAATTAGATATATTATAATTGAATATTTTTTATATTAGTGTTATGGGAAATAATATAGATTTTTCAAATTTTTTATAAAAGTAGGTATAAACATCAATTTGAACGGATACATTTCTGGTTTTTTTATGATCTTTTAGTGTAACTACGTATAAGTAACTACATACACATTTTTTAATTAAATACTTGTTTTCATCCCCAACGTCTGTGTATAAAATAATAATAGTAGATAATAATAAAGTAATAATATAACGCAGAAAAGGTTTTAATGTTTTTTCTAATCTGTGAAGAATTAATTATCTTAGTCTAAATATTAATATTGAAATATATTATTAAACCACTTATTTATTTTTATGATATAAATTATTTAAGGTCGTTTAACATTTACGTCAATGATTTCAATAATTTTGTTAAAATCATTATAAAATATGTACCTAAATTAAATTATTTTTATTTTTTATAACAGTATAGGTAGATATAAGTATTATAAATTATTGTACACATTTTTCATTAAATTTATATTAAAAAAATTCCCATATAAATGCGTTTTATATATATAAAAATTATGTGACAATTCATACTTAAAAATAAATAGATATTATATTATATTAAAAAACTATATCGAATAATATTTTATAATTAGTTAATTAATTATACTTGATGACTATTTTAGATTGGGAAATTGAAATAGATCTAAAATTTTATCGGGAACATATTATTATTTATGGTATCAAACTAGTTTAATAATAATTATGTGTATATATAACTGGACGCATTAGAAACTAAAATATATACTATAAATATACAAGGGTTAATGTCTTTTAAGTAGGTATATAATAAACATCGAAGATTTTTTTATGTTTAATTTCAATTCCTTGTGATGATAATTTCGTTGCATTTAAACTTTTTTTTTTCATAAAACCGACGATGTGTTCATTAACTCAAATTCTTTCTTGCGGTACATCGTGTTTCATATAATTAAATATACAATTATAGTACTTAAATAATTTATAACTTTTCTAAAATAATATACACGTGTATCCGTTTGAAAACTGTTGGGTTTCACTCAATTTAAGTTTTTTTTTCTAGACAATTTTTTACTAGAATTTTGATTAAATGAAGCGTCTAATATCATATTTTTATAACAAAAATGTATTTTCAATATTTTATTTTTGCATTTTTGAGTATTTAGAAGGTATAACTGTATTTAGTTGTATACCTACCTATATATATTTATAACAAATAAACGCACGACGTGTTTTAAAAATCACAGCTATTTGTATTTAAAAACCTCTCAATAAGTACCTATCTATAAAATCTAAAGATACTTTGAAAGAATTTTTTGAGTTTTTTTTTGAAAAATTTTTTTGAAAAATTTTTTTTTGAAAAAAATTTATTTGAAATTTTTTGAAAAAAGTTTTTGACTTTTAAATCTTCATTTTTGTATTGTATTTTATGACATTTACCTATTGATTTTTTTTTACACGTGTTTTTACGTGTTGTTTATTACATACTAAATATACAAATCCTTATTCGATTAGATTAGAAAATTAGATAAAACAAATTATGTTCACCTAATTAAACGTTTACTAATTTATCGGAAAGATACAATCAAACTCGAATTTTTTTATGTAAATTATTTGAAAATATTGATTTTTCTTAAAAAAATTTCACACTATTGTAAAATTTTGCATTTTAGTGTATTTAATTCTATTATTATAGTATTATATTCTTCGATCTTTCTATTACCTATATATATATATATATATATATAATTGATTTGATTACTAGGGAGATAGATATTATCAGTGGCGTACACTCATTTTCTGCAAGGGGTGTCCACATACTTCTACAACATAGCCATCACCTATTAAATATACGCAAACAATGTTTGTAATCAATTTTGATACGGCGTAAATAATATTCATTAATAGTTTAATCTCATAGTTTAAAAACAAAATATTGGAATAATATTAGTCTTCCACCCATGACCCAATGTTATACGAGTGTCGACTAACGCCCCTGTACCTTTTCGTGATCAAAACTGGACATATTGTTCGTTGTTTTATATTTATAGATTTATGTGTAAAATACGAAACTCGGAATTCGGCACGCCCACAGAGTGGGGTTTTTTAAACTTTTATTTTTTTGTAAAATGTTCTCGGTGAAAATTTTCAAAAAATTACTCATTGATGATTTTCGTATATACGTGTATGGACGCCTCAAATACCTATCGAATGTCATTATTATTTTTTTTTTCTCAGTTTTTATTCTCATTATTTTGCGAAGAAAATAATATTATATTATGTTTTACGACGAGTGTATGACAAAAGAATTCACCGCAGAAAAACACTGGTCGCGGCCCGACGAACGACGACAAAATAATATAATAGGGGAGACGGTGGCGACGATATACAGACGAGAAGGGAAACGATACGAATCCAGTACGGGGGGAGGGGGGAGGATGGACGGGGGAGCAAGGGATAAGAAAAAAATGCGTAGTATTTATGTACACGAGAAATTTGTCGAATCGGAAAAAAACATCATGCCGACACAATAATAATAATAATAATAATAATAATAATAATAATATCAATAGCTTTTCGGAGCTTATATATATATATTTACAGTGTCCCTCCTCTCCGATTTCAAATCTCTTTTTACTACAATAAAAGTATTTTCTATATGTCCACGACGCACGCAAAACTGCACAAGGGGCTATATATACTACAACAAACTACTATTATACATGTCATCGTTTGTCCTTTTTATATATATTTATATATATGTGTGTGTGTAACGGGAGTGCGTTTTTATTTCAATAGAAACGTCACGCGGCATCGAATTTGATGACCGTACACACATTATTGACACTGGTGTGCAATAATGTTGACATTGCCCGCGATTCGATGACGGTCCCCTCGGGGTCACGTCTATCCTCGAGACACGACATCCGTCTAATAATAATAAAAGAAAGACGGGTAGTATTTTTTCGATTTTTTTTTTTTTTTTTTATTTTATTTCAATAATCGCGAACGATCCTACCGATAATGTGTTTACATTGTGTGTACGCGCGCGCGCGCCCGAAGAGAGACGGAGAAGAAAGAGTTCATGGAACAGAAACCGGGTTCAGGGAGAGACAGAGAGCGCATGTTATAATATACCATATACGCGTACCTACAACAATCGCACGCGGTATATATAGTATTATGTCCCCGGTCCCCGAAAAAAAAAAAAACCCATTGTGATTGATTTATTTGTAAAAATGATGTCGGCGCGTATATGTAATATTAATAATAATACGAGGATCATAAGTATAATGATAATAATAATAATAATAATAATATAATAATACAATATAATATGGGACATATGTACACTGTCGTGACCGGTGTATTGTTACGCTGGTAGTGAATAATAATATTTCGAGTGCGCATGTTCGTTTTTGTATATCTACTGCGACCAAATTTTCGACAAACATTATCATTATTATTATTATTATTATTTCATTTTCATTTTTCATTTTTCATTCGGCAAACAGAACTATCGAATCGACACGGGATCTACAACATAATCATACATCTACTGCACGTTGCACTAAGTGAACATTGGCGAAAATAATAAATCAATTCTTAAACGTCGTGGTCGATAGGTATATATAATATTATGGATATTTTGGGCACCGAAATGGTCTCTAAAATCACATTATACCTACCCACAGCGATTAGGTAGATACCTATTATAAATCATTAGGTACTTGTGTCAAATATTATGTGTACGGTGTCCTGTTAGAATATAATATATTGTCACTACCACAGTCGGAAATCAATTTATTATGCGGATTTCTGTTTATTTGGCACTGAAATTGAATAGAAAATATTTTTATTATATTATGTTAGACTTGTCAAAAATCTAATAAAATACATTACGGAGTGCTATAAATAATAATATTACATTATTAGTAAAAAAAAATAAATAAATAAAATGAAAGACGATTTTAAAAAGTGCCGGATAGTAATGGGGTGGAAGCAATTCGTTCGTTGGGTAAATCATTTCTTTCGATAAAAAGATACCTACTGAATGGAGCTCGCTGTAATATACCTACATAAATAATACGGTTTAAAATTTGAAAATTTTACAATATCAGCATAGTGTATAGTAAATATTTGGTGTAAATGTCAGGTTTTTGGCATTCTAATTTTCAAATTCATAATAATTACATGTAAATATTATATATTGTCGCCTCTAGAGTTATTAACCATGACTAGTTTATTTATTATTTTCTAATTACAACTTTTCGTATTATTTTCCTAATAATAAGTGGTAGTTTTTCGTAACGTTTTTGAAAATCATAAAATTACCCCTATAAAGTACCTATCTACTAGAACGAATTTCTTATCAAAAACCTTTATTATTACTTTACTCATTCTGGTCAATAAAGTGTATACAAACACAAAAAAAGAAAAAATGAAAAAAACACATCATTGTTAAATGTTCAGAATCTAAAACATAAAATATATGTGAAAAGTGCACAATCTTTTAACTATTAATCACCACACGTTTTTTTTTTTTTTATCTATTAACTACACATTGCAAAATACATAAACATATCTAAGCCAATAATAGCACAAGTTTTGTTTTACTATATTTATTAACCGCACATTTGTGTGTATAAAACAAAACCGCACAATTTTTAAACATTTAAAATAACTGTACATGCAAATGAAATATTCAATTAGTTATATAATTATATAATTTAAGTAATTGCATATTTTTAATATATCGTTTGCGGTTATCTCATTTTTAATAATCGTGGTGGTTATGATCCATTTTATTTTCAATAAAAACATGCGGTTATGCGGATTCAAAAACAACGATTTTAACAACGCGTTACACAAAACGACGATTTTCGAAATTTGAATAAGAACTCTAACCGAATTTTGAATTGCGAGGACTAGGGTCTATATATACGGATATACCTGTAATACCTATATAATAATATATGTATTTTGATTTTATATCGACTGCATAACGTTATTATTTTACTCGAAATCGTCGTGTGTGTTATTAAAAAGAATAATATAATATAATATTTTAACGAGCGTGAGAAAAACTATTTCCTGTCGTAAATATTAAAAGGGTTCTGACGGCGGCGGTGGTGGTGTAAACGACGACGACGACGACGACGACGAGTAGGTGATCGTCGTCGCAGTCGTCAATATATACGCATATAATAGATATCAGGTATTCCGGAGATTAAAAATATAAAAAACACACAGAAAAAAAAAAAAAAAACAATTCTGGGTAATTTATAATATCGTTCCGGTATATATCGTACGATATAGAGGGATGATATGGACGGATAACAAACGACGTGTTTCGTTTAAACGATAGTATAATTGTGTGTGCGCGAGTGCATAACATTATAAGTCTCCTTCTTTCTCTCTCTCTCTTTCATACGTATATATGCGTATTTCAAACGTAAAGTCTGACATTTCCAGTTCCACTTTTTTAACAGAAAAAAAAAAAAAAACGTGTTTAACAAATCGATAGACGCTTATATCGTTCCTAAATAATATGTATATATTTTGCCGTTTTCAACGCTCGCGACGCGGTAATAAATACATAAAACCGTTCGCTGGCGACACTTTCGGCGCGCGTCCGTCCGGTTTCGACAACAGTGTGTGTCCGCGTGCACTTGCGCGAATGCGTTTAAATCGGTGGTCGTTATGTTCAAAACGTTTTGTTTCGAAACGTTCGTTTACAACACGTCTTGTTTTAAACATTGACAGACAAATATTTGTTTAAAACAACATTTTTAATAGCTAGGTACATATTTTAAATTGAAAAATTCTTAACGTTTAACCTATTTTTACTTAGGTATAGATATTTATTACCTATTTAATGCATATTTTAAATAATAATCATGCAGTTAAATAATTGGGTTTAAATTTGATCATATTAAGTAATCGGAGTATAGATATCTAAATAAAATGGATTAAAAATTTCAAATGTCTATATTGATCTTAAAGTATATAGATCGTGCAGTACCTACATATGGGAATGCAGAACTTCGAACAAAATAACGAAGACTGGTAAAATGTTGTACAAATATTTTTATTACTAGTTTATTTTATTTTTAAGTTTCAACTGTCAAATATTCTTTAATAAAATACCTACTTTTATTGGAAAATCATGAAAATTATTGTGTTTAAAAATGAGTGTAGTAAAATGTATATTAAAATGTCGATTAAATCGATTGTTAATCCGCAATTTCAAACAAATTAAATTAAATGTCATTGTGAGGCTAAAAATGTTGGTTTATAGTAAGAAAATAATTTAAAACACACGTTTAAAATAAAAATAATAACAAATTTGAAATATTGAAAAATCTCATCATAAAACAAAATAATGTCAAAAATAAAATAATAATACTGGTTTTAAACGTTATTACAACGTTTTTTCAACCCTGTATTAAATATGTGTATGTATGTAGTGTGTCCATATATTACTTGCAGCATGTTAGTAAATTGATAGATATATGTGAAGTTGTTTGTGATATATTGTATAATTTAACATTTTATTTACAGTACTAGTACGAATACCATTAGGAACCTCTTATTGGTATCTCTAATTTCGCCGGAAAAAATGCCTGCACTTGTTTTTGGAAATTAATCAAAATTGCATTTTAATCATATTGTGAACCTAAGTTTTAGAATTTACATTATTTTAACTATTATAAGATATTGTTTTTTTACAATAATATATTTGGACTCGACTGCCATTGTTTATACAATTATCCTATTATTGTAAGATACCTGTTAAGATTTACTATAATATCAATCGGTAAAAACCAACATTTAGACTTTTGACGAGAGTCATGGGGGTATAACCTTCTAAAATTTATCATCAATCAAACCTAGTTTTTATCTATATCAGTATACTTTTGCTATAACATTAAAATACATGCGAATTTATCTATAGCAATAATTTTATCTACAATATTTGTTTATAATGATAAGAGTGGAATTTAAATAAAATTATTTTACAAAATCTACATTTTTTATAATAAATTATATTAAAGTTTTTAAGATGCACATTTTTAAAAACTAGATTTACAGGCCGTTAATAAAAACAATTTATATGGTTCATAAAAATGCAGCTCTCCCGAACAAAAACGCTACGATTGACTTTTTTCATTCTACGCCGGTGGGATTTCCAAATTTCAATTATATCCCTGTCTTTTTTATGTGTCTAAAAATAAACCAACCAACAATATTCTTTATTTGTATGCTATTTAGTTGTTATTAATTATAATTAGACAAATTTGTTTAAGAAAAAAACGTTAGTTTAATTATTTAATTAACGGTTTTTTGTTAAATTGGATACCTACTATACTTATATATTAGGTATCTATATAGGCAGGTAGGTACCTACTAATAATAATTAATTAAGTAATAATATTTTTCGTTTATAATTAATAATATAATATTATACTTATATATTTCGTAAAGAAAATACAAATCTAATGTTTTTTTTTTTTAAATTTGAAAATATTTTAATTGTTTCGCAAAGGTTTCAATTTGAGTAAGTCAAAATATAAGAAATTTGGCCCAGCTAAAATTACGGGCCAATGATGACCCAGCAATAACATATCTACTAGACTATTCGCTTGAATGCGATAAATATTAAGAATGAAAAATTAGTAGATATTACATAATATAACGAACAAGATTATATTATTACTATACTATTATATAGGTATACGTATTAATAATATAATAATTATCTACAATTCATAATTCATTATAATTTAATCAGTAATTTACATATGATTTTTTTTACATTGATTTATATATTATATAATATATAGACATCTTTCTCTTGATTTCTTTAAATACCTACTTAATCATTGACGTATATATTTTATAATAAATATTTAATTTGGTTTGGTTTTAATGGATCGTATCCCTACCCACACAGGATTACATTGCGATTGTATATACAGGAGTTGGTACCTAAATAATATAGCTGTTGTACCTATACTGCTGAAAGTCAGAAACTTGCACAGAGTAATAATATAAAAATATGAAACAATACTAAACTTACAGTACTATATACTTTATATATGAAAATGAAGTGCCTCAAATGTTTAAATTATTTAAATGTTTTAACATTGAAACTTAATAATATCATCTATGTATTGATAATAATTATATGCGTACCTATATCGTATTATTAGCTGATATCACAGAACTTATTTATAGTTAAATATTTTTCTTAATTGATAATAAATAGTGTTTTTTTTATATATACCTATCTAGTCATATTGATTTTGGCATTGTGAAATTCTTGATTCATATACATTTATTTGATCATCCCCGGCAGGGATTTTGTCATATTATATGTAGATATTCGTTTACTACCAAACGTCGTTCTAATAGTAGGTATATCTGTATACCTATACAGTACGAAGACGGTATTTTTTTTTAATAAAATGTGGGGTACTGTGTAGCAGCATATAAATAAATGGGGCAGGGGGAGAAACGATGATCAAAAAAAAAAAAAAAAAAAAAAACAACGAAATCGTCCTATACCTAAATATATAATAATATACGTATGCATAAGAGGAGACTCTAATATTATATATTTTATCTGTCGAAAACGATCAGTATAATAACTTTGCATCGGTATTATATATTAAAAAATTGTATTTATTGGTTCTTGTTTATTTATTTTTTATTCCTTTTTTTAATAACTTAAACTCGTATTTATGGTGTATATTATACGGCACAGACGTGTATTTTATTATCATCTTACTTTATCTGAATATACAACAATACCCATCAAAGAAATGTACGCGCGACATTATTTTATATACACTCTTAATTAAAAACCTGAAACTCTCTTTGTCACATATACACACACACACATACATATATTTATATACACACATACATAAATATATACATATACACATACATTGATACACACACACACACACACATATACGCGAACGCGCGCGGGCTCGTGGACATAATAAAAACAAGACGAACCCATACTACATAGATTTATCGTCTAGACCTGCAGAACGACAGTGGTTCTCAAGGCAATTATAATAAATTATTGATAGTTGTTGCTATTCGAAGTGTATTTACCTATACCTCCTCTACCTATATACAGTATTTATTCGAGCTAAGGATAATTACAACAAAAGGATAACTTTAGATAAAAAAAAAAAAAAAAAAACAATAAAAAAATATTACTACAACCGTGGGAGAGACACTTACCGTGAGCAGCCCGTGTTTTTATATAATATAATAATGCAACCGGTACCTATAGATATATATATATATATATATATATATATTATATTATATTATATAGGGTGTCCCCATAAAGGACATCCGATTTGAATTGCACGCCGTTGTCGTGTTCTGTTAGACACTGAAATCACGTCTGTTATCACCGACGGATTTTTGAACGGATTCTGACATTGCAAGAAGGGGGTCGGTGAATTTTCAAAGGACATCATCCTTTGAACTGAGACTTGCCGGAAAATTTGTCAGATTTAAGGAACGGATGACCTTCGAGTATAATTTACGAGTTATCCAGTGAATCCCACATAATGAGCCACTGTTTGGAGCGGCCTTAGGCCACCGATAAGGCATCATTGGTTTAAAATTATTTCAATTGCAATATCGTCAACAATTTTAAATGCTTCAGATATACTAACAATTGGAATAACAACATATAATATAGTATTTTAAAGTGTCAGTGCCGTCAACCTAGTGAAGGACAATGACGATTTTGGGTCAGTCTATATAATACCTACCTAAATGTACCTACAATATTAGTGTACAAAAAAGTACCTAAGGATATTCCAAAAATTCAAAAGCGTTTAAATGAACAATCGTGAATTGATAGGAAAAGATACGTGGATAAATAAAAATGGCAAAACATGACAATGTGGGAGGTTTGTTAACATTTTTTCGTTGTTGTCCTCTTTTAAATCAATTATATTCATCAGTCGGATACGAGATAATATTATAATATTACATATATTTATATAGTAAAAAAAACGACAGTTTTCGGGGATATAATACGCTTACCAATTTTATTTTTACCAACATATTTTTGTATATATAATATACCCAGAGAAGGATTAAACGTATTTACGTATACAGTTTCGTTATGAATAATAATCAATATTAATATTTTGATTATTTGTCAGACGGGTTGTGTTGTTTAAAGATCAAAGTACATATTATATTTGTATATTATAAGAGTTGTATTGAAAAAATATGATCGATAGACACCATCCGTCGTTTTCAATCGATCGACACAAAAAAAATAAAATCAAGTTTTAGTATAACAGGTATTTTTTGTTGATTAATGAAATTCGATGGAGTTTTTTTCGTTTAGGTATCGAAATTGTTATGACAGGTTCCAACATCGGACTCCTAATACCATACTATCAACATAACACATATTATGATACACGTCTACGGTCTTAAGGACATTTGTTCAGTAGTGTTCCAGATTTTCGGGGGCTCCGAAGTTTAAAATAATAACAGTTATAAAATTTTAAATATACCTATACGAAGAAAAAATGTTTAATTTGAATAATAAAAGTGAAAATATAATCTATTATTATTCGTGTTAATCCACTTGTCGTCGAACGAATCGTTAAATCGGTGTAATCTGTAAGTACATGTTCGATTTTTTTTTATCAAGATTATGGTTTTTTGAGTGCGATTATTTATTTTTAGGATAAAAAGTGTAACACAAATTTTTAAAATATGTATATATATTGTAAATGAATAATTTAAAATTATATATTTAAAAGAGACCAATAATTTCTAGGTACCTATCTCCTGAAAATGACACAATTCGACCACACAATATGAAGCAATTGTATTATCGAAAAATGCAATAAATCGTAAAAAAAATACTTCAGTCAATGTAATTTTAATCGTTATTGAAATGTACGACAGGATGACCTTTTTTCACCTATGAAAATAGCTATCCTTAACTGTGCTTAAATAATCATAAATTCGTTGTCTCGGTTCGCTTTTTCCTATTTGTCTATGAATGTTTTGTGCATCATATAAATATTTGATTCAACTGTTTATTTCTACACATCTATGACATAAGACTGGAATTCTTTTCGTTAATTGGCTTGTGGAACATAACTATATAGCTGTCATGCGGACAGAAAATCTACGAGGAAGACACATAAAGTTAAGTTCATAAAGTTAGAACGAATTGAGTCCGAGATGGCTGAAACATGTATATACGATGAAACTCAATATACCTACCGAAGGAGATATTGAAATGGAAACCACTATAGGTGTGAGACCACTATAGGAAAACCGAAGCAGCGGTTGATTGATATAAAGTCGAGAAAGAATCAAGTATACACAGCTATAATAGGAATAACGTACAGTAGCATTGGACGAGAAAAGTGGATGAAAGTTGGTTTCTCGAAACAATACATATATATATATATATGTATCAATATTCTACAAGCTATAGACGAAGAAGTAGAATTACATAAGTATCTGGTTGCTTTCAGCATCGTAAAAGAGATGCATATTGAAAAAAATTGGAAAAAAAATTCAATTGATTTAGAACGACATACCTGTATATTATATTTTGGCGTGCATCGCGCGGAAGAATATAGGAGTGATTTTATCAAAAAAAAAAAAGGAAACTAGGTACACATATACGCTGTACAGGGCGTGTTGACGTATGAAACAATTTAGAAACCTATCAAATTAGTATAAATAATTTATTGCGTCGTGCCTTTAACAGGAAGTGATGTGTGTTGGTGTTTGCCTTGCCTATAAAATTGACATAAAAAAAAAAAAAAAAAAAAAAAAACAATAAAATTATTATTCAACACGACGATATTATATTATTATTATTATTATTATTATAGGTATATATATAGGTA